>CM053595.1:6204439-6236124 GCA_028646575.1 Pseudocheirus occidentalis | reverse complement strand
ATATATATGTTGGTCATGGATTAACTCTGTGAACCATTGGATCAGTTATGTATCCTAGTCTAGGTCATAGGCATTCTTCATCTACATGTTTTTCCTATATTGATTGCTAAACAAAAGTCCCTTGATTGATTGAGACTCTTATTATAAAGTCTGTGTACTATTCTGGAACTTGATGTGATCAGTGTGTTATCCCCAAAGAGGAAAATCTGGAGGACCTCAGAGTCCCCCTTCCATCTGTGACAAGGATAATAATACTTATACGAAATGATACATAGATAGGATTGTTGTAAAGAGATAAAAATCAGTAAAATGTGAGCTGTTGTTATTGCTGCAAATGGAGGAAAGGGAGTTTTAAAAAGATGATTTTTATCAGCATCTGAAACTGAAATCACATTATCTGAAGTTCTTGTTCCAAACAAGCCATTTTCTAAACCTAAAAGGACTAAAGAAATGAGTCCATTTCTTTTGCCAAGACACAGAATCAGAGAATCTCAGAGTTAAGGAGACCTCAAAGATTAGCTAGATCAACCCCTTGCTGAACAAGAATCCCCTCACCAAGTGGTCATTTGCTTTAATGACCTCTACTGAGGGAGGGATTGGGAAATCACTACCTACCCAGGCAGTCCATTCCTCTTTTGGAATGTGTGTGTGCCCATGTATGTGCCTGTGTGTGTATGCGTGTGTATGCCTAAGTTTGTGTGCCCACGTGCCCATGCATGTGTGCATGTGTGTGTTTCTGCCTCTCCTCAACTTCCAACCATTACCCCTCACTCTGTCCTGTGGGACCCAGCAGAGCCAGTTTATTCTCTCTTCCATGTGATAACCCTGCAAATAACACTCATGACTAGCGCTTATATAGGGCTTTCATATTCATAAAGTGCTTTATAAATAGAATCTCATTTATTCTCATAGCAAAGAGGAAAGCTCCATTATTACCTCCATTTTAGAAATGAGGAAACTATGACAGGTTAAGTGACTTGCCCAGGGACACACGGCTAATAAGTGTTGGATGCTAGATTGAACTCAGTTCTTCCTCAGTTCAGATCCACTGCTCTATCCATTGTACCACCTAACTGCCTGCATACTTCAGGTATTTTCTCCTTCTAAATCCTTATTCTAGGCTAAATATATCTCTTCATCTGTAAAATGAGCTGGAGAAGGATATGGCAAAGCACTCTAGTATCTTTGCCAAGAAAATCCCAAATGGGGTCATGAAGAGTTGGACACAACTGAAAACAATTGACCAACCAAAACAAGTCCTACCTATTTCTGTCCATCAGTCCTCACATATCTTGGTCTCGAGTCCACTTGCCATCAAGAACATGGTATTCTGGACCTCCTCCAGCTTGTTTTTATCCCTGCTAAAAGATGGTGCCCAGAACTTCAGGTGTCTGGAACATAGCAGTGCAGATGCAGGCTGGCCAAGGCAGCATCCTATGGAACTATCACTTCCCACATCCTGGAAACAGTGACTCTTTTAATGCAGCCTTGAATGGCATAAGCACCGTGTCACGCTGCTGCTTCATACTGAGCTTGCCATCCACTGAAGCCCCCACATCTTCTTGTGCAAATGGTTGTCTAGCTACACTTCCTCCATCCTGTACTTGTGAAGTTGACTACTTTAAATCTTGCCTAGCTCTGTCCCTTCCTACCCGTGTGACCTTGGGCAAGTTACTTCTCTTGAGATCTCAGTTCCTTATCTGTAAAATGGGAGGCTGGACCAGATGATAGCTAAAGTCCCTTCCAATTTTAAATTTGTGGTTTTATGATCCTAATCAGATTAAATTTCATTTTATTAGTTCCAGCCCATTAAGATCTTTTTGCTTCCTAACTCTGTTAGCCGGTATGTATGTTAACCATCTGCATTCCCACCCCCTGTTTCATGTCATGCAGATATTTGGCAAATCTGCTTTCTATGTTTTCATCCTAGTAAGGTCATTGATAGAATGATTGAACAAGAGAGTGCACCCTGGGGCACCCCTCTAGAGGTGTCTATAATATACACAAACATACATATACATATAGTGCCCACCATATATGGTGCCTGTTTGAACATGTATGTGTGTATTTGTGTATGCATATGTGTGTATACACATACACATATGCATACCTGTTTCTACATGTATATACATATGTTTGTATGCATATGTGTGTATATATGTGCACATATATATAGTACCCAATTTTTAAATATATGTGATGCCCACTTCATTCATATATAACATCCACTTGTAAATACAGTGCTGCCTTTATCTACATATGATTCCAACTTTATCTATAAATGGTGCCTACTTTATATAATACCCACTATATATGGTGCCCATTACATATGGTGTTCACTTTATATATGGTGCCCACCTTACCTATATACTGCCCTGTGTATACAGTACCCACTATATATATATGTGCATATACATATACAGTGCCATTATAGAGTGCCCATTTTTATCTCTATATGGTGCCCAGTAGATATAGCGTCAGCAGTTACATCTGTCAGTCCTTTCCTTACCTTCAAATGCAGTCCAGGTGAGACTGATGACTTGAACAAATAGGCAGCTAAGCAGCAAAGTGCTCAGTTATTGTCTCCTTGCTCATCTTTGGTTTCAGTTGCCTTTGGCTCTTCTAGTCTAGCCTCATGGATCCAAAGATACCTCTTCATATAAAGAAAATGGGAGGAAAATAGGAGTTCACTTCCTTCTCTCTGCCCAACCATCTCGACCTATCCAGTTGCCCTCAACAAAGCAAAGTCAGAAGACCTGAGAGCTCCTGACATTCTTCTTATAGGATTGTGTTGTTTATTCTGTTGTAGCTATCCTCAGCTCCTTGTTATTGTCCTTTTCCTTCTCCATTAGAATCCTCTAGTCATTGAACATCTTAGAGTCTCAGTTTCTTGGATTTGCTTCTCATTGCTCCAATCCATCGTTCTCATCGCTGTCAAAATACTCATCCTAAAATGGAGGTCTGACCATGCTCCTTCCCTGATCTACAAACTTCATTGGCTCCACGTTACCAGTGGGATCAGACACAGATTTCTCTATCTGGCATTCAAACCCCTGGACACTTTGGTTCCAGCCATCCTTTCCTGGCTTCTTATGGATTTTACCCTTTATCTATTCTGGTCCAGCCAAAGTAGTCTTCCTGTTGTTCCCTACTTGTGACACCCCATTACCACGCTTTTTGGACTAGCGGTTCCAAATACCTAGAATACGCTCCTCCCACCCTGGGCCTCCCAGAATGTCTGACTTCCTCCAAGACTCAGATCTAATTCTACCTTCTACATCACTTCTCTCGTGATCCCCTCAGCTGCAATGCCCATCCTCCCAAAACTACATTGTATTTCCTTTGTATTAATTGTGCTTATACTTGTATCAGGACATTATCTTCCTTCCAGGGCATCTAGAGCGCTGAGCCTGGAGTCAGGAAGACTCGTCTTCCTGAGTTCAAATTTGGCCTCAGACACTTACTAGCTGTGTGACCCTGGGTATGTCACTTAACCCTGTTTGCCTCAGTTTCCTCATCTGTAAAATGAGCTGGAGGAGGAAATGGCAAACTAGTTCAGTACCTTTGCCAAGGAAATCCCAGATGGGGTCGTGGAGAGTTAGACCCAAGTGAAATGATTAAACAACAACAACAACACATTGGCACAGCTTATAGAGTGGTGAGCCTGGAGTCAGAAAGGTAAGTCCAAAGCCAGGCTCAGATGCTAACTGCAAAACCCTGGTCAAGTCACTTAACCACTGTCAGCCTCAGTTTCCCCAGCTGTCAAGTGAAGATAAAAGTAGCTCCTGACTCCCAGAGTTGTTTTGAGGATCATATGAGACAACACTGTAAAGTGCATAGTGCACACAGTAGTCACATAATTAATCCTTGCTTCCTTCCTGTCTATGGAATGTAAGCTCCCTGAAGAGAGGAACCAGCTTGATTTTTGTCTTTGTATGCCCAGAACCCAGTAGACAGAGCACCTCGCACGTAGAGATAACTTAATAAATCCCAGTTGTTGATTAAAATAGAGATCATAAGCCTCTGACTACTGACTTCCAAGGATAGTAATGAGGCTTAATTAAGATAATCCATGTCAAGTTGTCTTGTTGATTATGAAGCGTTATATGAAGATCCTTTGCAGGATTTCCAGAGTGCTTCCCTTCATATAGCCTACAGGCTGGCCAAGCATGTTCTCTTTCCGCTTCTCATCCATGACATTCCACCTCCCACCTCTGGGTCTATGCACAGGCGTTTCCCCCCTGCTTCCCCCGGCTCTGCCTCATAGAATCTCTAATTGCCTATGCAGTTCTGCTCAAGGACCCCCTACAGTGGGGGGCCTTTTCTGATTCCTCATCTCCTGCTGCCTCCTCAGTCACCTTATACCTATACTTATTTAACAGGCATGCTGTCTCCCCGGACAGAAAATAAGCTCTTGTAGTACAAGGAACGGGTTTTGTTTTCTGATTTTTTTTCATTGTTGTATTCCCAGGGTTTAGTACAGAACCAGGCACACAGTAAACTCTTCATTAATGTTTACTCTTGATTATTTTCTCCTTACGTTGATTCCGTAGTTGCATTAGTTAATGAGGGGAAAAGGGGTTAGCAGCAAAAGCAAAGAAGGTTCATTAGACTTCTGCTGAACCTTCCTATTTTATCTGATCAATGGGGGAATAAATAATAAATGCCATTAATAATAATGGTTAACAGTGATACAGAGACTTGAGGTTTGCAAAAGCACTTTACAAATGTCATCTTGTAACTGTGGTGTCACTCAAATTGAAAGGGGGCCTATAGGGTGCAAAATCGCACTTTAATGTTATCTGTGTTTCATTACATTTTAATTTATTTTGTTAAGTATTCCCTAATTGCATTTTAATCTGGTTCTGCTTGCTGCCTTTGGGGCCTGGTGGTCACACATCTGATACCTCTGCTTTACAACAACCTTGGGGGATAGATGCAATTATTATCCACATTTTACAAATGAGAAAAAGGAGACAGAGGTTAAGTGACTTGCCCAGGACCATACAGCTTATAAGTGTTTGAGGGTGGATTTGACTTTGCTTCTTCCTAACTCCATGTTCAGAGATAGTTAGGTGGTGCAGCGGCTAGAATCCTGGGCCTGCAGTCAGGAAGACCTGAGTTCAAATCCAATCTCAGACACTTAGCGCCTGTGTGAATCATAACCTCTCTCTGCCTTAATCTACTGAAGAAAGAAATGAAAAATCACTCCAGTATCTTTGTCGAGAAAGCTCCAAGGATAGCACTGGCATCCTCTGCCCCCTGGGGTCACAAAGAGACAGACACAATTGAGGAACTAACAAACAGCAGCGCCAGGTCCAGTGCTCTATCCACCGTGCCACCTATATCCTTCTGCCATCATTGGCCATTATTATTCTGTCTCATGGACGTGCTCCTTCAATGTATCGCAGCAAGGGAGGTGGGGATGCGAACCTGAGCTTCAGCAAGTTCCTCTGTCCATGGTCAAGCCCTGGTAGACCCCATAAAACTGGAACAACTTCAAATACAGGCCATGTAACCGATGAGTCTGCCTTTTGAGGACCAGCCTCGGTCACAAGAGGCTTGTTACCAGAGGATTGGGGTTCTTTTTAGCTACATAAATTCGAGAATTCTATCCACTAAGATACTGAGGAATTGAGATCTGCACCTAAAGGGAGTGGAGGACCTATGTTCATGAAATCACAGGTTCTTGAAGAACCAAAGTATTAAAGACTTGGTATGGGATTCTGGGCCCTTTTTATTAATGTGATCAGACAAATTTACAACTTTATAGTCTTTACTGGAAAGTCACACATTGAACTAAAAACACATGATCTACCCAGATTCTTACCTAACTCAAGCAAAAACCATTCTTAAGGGCCTAGTATGAGCCAGGCTCTATGCTAAGCACTAAGGATACAAAAAGAGGCAAAAAGTAGTCCCTGCCCTCAAGGAGTTTGTAATTCAATGAGGGAGACCACAAGCAAACAAATACACAAAATGAGCTTTATAGGGGATAAATAGGAGAAAATTAACAGAGGGAAGGCACTCGAATTAAGAGGGGTTGGGGAAGGTGGGATTTTAGTTGGAACTTAAAGGAAATCACTGTAATCAGTAGTCAAAGAGGGGGAGAGAGAGTATTCCAGGCATGAGAAAATGCCTGGACCTGAGAGATGTTATATTGTGTTGCTAGATGGAAAAATACAGGTCAGGGACTAAGGTGTGAGAAGACTTGAAAAGCAGAAGGGTAGGTTATGAAGAGCCTTGAATGTCAAACAGAGCATTTTGTCTTGGTTCCTGGAGGAAAGAGAAGTCAGTGGAGTTGACTGGGTCAGAAGGGCTACATGATCACTTTTGTTGTTGTGTTTGTCCTTTGTTTTCAAAGAGGACCATGACATCAGGGAAGGGTGAATCGGAGCAGCATCTGAGGCAAGGAGACCCACAAGGACACTGGCACTAATCCAGGTGTGCGGTGATGAGTGCCCGGCAGTGTCAGAGGAGAGAAGGGAGCTTATACAAGAGATAGTGCAAAAATGACATTGACAGGCCTTAGAACCAGCTTAGACGTGGGTGGTGAGGGATAGGAGGAACCCAGGACAGCTCCTAGGCTGGGAGCCTGAGGAGGTGGGAGGAGGGTGTTGTCTTCTACAATAATAGGGAAGGTAGGAGTAGGGGAAAGATTTAAAGAGAAAGGAAATAAATTCCATTTTGGCCGTGCTGAGTTCAAGAGACCCATATTTATATAATGAGACTTTAACGAGGTTTACACCACAACTTCCTCACATCAATGTTATGAAGTAGGTATGTATCATCACCTTCATTTTAGAGTCAGACTCAAAGAAGAAGAGTGGTGTGGTGGTAAGTACAGCGTAGACTTGGAGTCCAGAGAAATCTGCATTTAAGCCTCTCACCTCTGATACTTGCTAGCTGTGCAACGATGAGCAAATAAATCACTTACCAGGGGTGGGGAACCTGTGCCCTCAAGGACACATGCAACCCTCTAGGTCCTCAAGTGCAGCCCCTTGCCTGAATCCAAACTTCACAGAGCAAATCCCCTTAATAAAAGGATTTGCTGTGCAAAATTCGGGCTTCCTTAAAATGTTGTCCCAGTGACCAAGAAGGCCACGTGTGGTCTCGAGGTTCTCCACTCCTCAATCCATCAAAATCTCAGTTTCTTCATCTATCAAATGCAAAAACATAAAACCAATAGTACCCAACTCAAGGTTTATTTTTAACATCAAATGAGTTAATATCTGTTACAAGCCCTGTCACTGTTGTGAAAGAGGATACTATTAAAAAGTGATGGGGGTGGTAGTTTCCCTAATGGTAAGAGAAATGTAAATTAAAGCAACTCTGAAATTTCATTTCACACCAGGTAAATTGACCACACACACACACACACACACACACACACGATGACAACAATCAATGTTGGAGCAGCTAAGGAAAAGCAGGCACACTGACGTACTCTGAAGTGATCCAACAATTCTAGATTTCTATTTTAAATTACACAAGAAAAGAGACCACACTGTCAATACCCTTTGACCCAGTGCTCCTTCTAACAGGGACACGACCTTAGAGGAGTCAAATATAGGAACAAATGTCTGAGATAAAGCAAAACATTCACAGCAACAGTCTCTGCAGAAGCAAAGAACTGGTGCCTTTTGCTCCATTTGCCCCATAGGGGCTGGCTTAAAAACTATGTTGTGTGTGAATGTAATGGAATGTTACTGGGTGGTAAGAAATGGTGAATGTAAGGAATTTAGAGAAACGAGAGAAGATTCATATTAAGTGAAAAACAAAACAAGCAGAACCAAGAGAACACTATATACGGTGTAACAACAAAATAAATGGAAAGATTGCTAAAAAGGAGACAGAGCTCTGCAGAATGGAAGCCAGTGAAGGTCCTGATTAAAAAAACACTTACATATACCTCCTTTCTCATAGCAGAAATGGGGGGGGGCGGGGTGTCTAGTGGATAGAGTACATCGGTGTCATCGCTGTCATTCCACATCTGCATAGGCTGCAAAGCACTTTGCCGGGATTGCCTGGTTTGAGCCTCATAATATGCCTGAGAAAGATTGTACGTGGATTTTTCAACCTGTTTTACAAAAGGGGAAACTGAAAGTCACAGAGGTCATGCATTTAAGGGATCATAGACCCGGAGTCAGAGGGACCTCAGAGCTCATTGAGCCCAACCTTCTCATTTTACTTTCAAAGAAAGTGAAACATAAGGAGGTTAAGTGATTTGTCAGAATCTGAACCCAGGTCCTCTCTTTCCACTGTATTTGATGGTTTGTAAACCAATAAGTAGATAAAATAAAGGTTCGGCTATGTTAAGTGCCTTGATAGGCAACAGCTAGATGGTTCAGTGTATGAGAACCAGAGCTCGAATCCAGCATCAGCTATGTGACCTTGGACAAGTCAGAAAAAAAAAAAGGAAGAAAACACAGCCTCCGCCAGCCTGATTTCTCCAACTGTAAAGTGGGTGGAAATGACGGCACCTATATCCCAGGGTAGCTGTGAGGACCAAATGAGATGATTTTTGTAAGTCCCTTAGCGCGGTGCCTATCAAATAGCAGGTGCTCAATAAGGGCTTAATCTCTTCCCTTGGTCATGGTAACAAAGCCTAAACCTGAAATTGTTCAAGTCCAATTTCGCTTCTTGAGACCTCTTGCTAGTTAGCCTGCTCCGCTGGATCTGAAAGAAAGAAGAATGTTGGACGTTGTCATGTGTTACATGTGGCTGGTCGGTTGTTTCTCGGTCATGTCCAGCTTTTCGTGACCCCATTTGGGGTTGTCTTGGTAGAGACACTGGAGTAGTTTGCCACTTCCTTTTCTAGCTCATTTTACAGATGTTTAGTCTGAGGGAACCAGGGTTAAGTGACTTGCCCAAGGTCACACAGCTAATAGGTGTCTGAGGCCAGATTTGAATTCAGGAAGACTCATCTGACTCCAGGCCCAGCACTCTATCCAACAGTACATAGAGCAATGGATCTGGAATCAAAGGGGGCTTGAATGTGAATCCCAATTTTGTTGCTTATTGATCCCTATACATTACAGTGCTGAATTCAAGGATCACTAAGGTCCCTTTCATCTACAGATCAATGCCGCTATGATGCTATGACCTCTTCCTCCAATTCCAGTGATTGCTTTGATGATTTTCAAAAGCAAGTCCAGCTCCACCACCAGGGTCCCTGTGTTCTGTCTGACAGGACACCGAGGCAGCCACAATCACTGCATGATCTATTATTCACATAACCAACAAGGAACCAACCTTAGAAGCCTTGAGAGGCAGGGTGTTGGTCAAGGGTTCCTTTGCCCTTTTTTAAAGACAGCAAAAGCAGGGTTCTGAGAGAGTACATCCCAAAGATCCCATCACTAAGAAGTGTTGAGCCTGAACTTCAGCCCAGATCCCTTTGCTTGGCTGACAGGAAGACTTATTCCCTGCCTAGGGCAGTATTGATGCCAATACCCTTAAGCATACCTCCCCCTCCCCCTCCTCCACCCCCACTTTCAAAATAAAAGGAATTGAGTTATTTGTTCCCTTGCTATTAAAGCTCCTTTTACATAATAAATTCTCCTCTTGGAACTTGTTCATTTGGTTTTCACAGTTATATGGACTAAAGTCAGTGTTTACAGGGCCCAATTTCAGATGGACACGAGTTACTATTTGTGAAGCCAGAAAGGAGAGATATTTTCCACCTTAAGTTGGGAAAGATCATTTTAACAAACCAAAAAAAAAATTTTTTTAAAGATTAACCTTGGGATTTTAAAGAAAATTGCTTTTTATTCCACCAGAACAATGTTTCTAAGGCTTATGTGGCCAAATATTATTCATTTTTAGAGAAGGGGCAAAGGCCGACATGTAGACCTGGCATTGTGGTTCTCTTCTAACCTGATGCTGGGGACTGAACACGGGCTGTGATGGGCTTGTAACATACGTAACGGACCACATAATGATGGGAATGTCTTATCTGTCAGCCTCAGTTTCCCCATTTGTAAAATGAGGAGATTAAATTGGAGGAATCTTTAAAGGCTTTTCCAAGCTCTAATATTATGTTTTTTAAACTTTATTATTTTTATTCTGGAATTAACAAACACCACACATAATTTCTATGTACAAAGTAGAATAGAAAAAGAGGATTGTATATGAAATTGCTGGTGTCTGTTACGTAAGGTTTGCTTTTCCTTTAAAGCATATAATAAACATGTCATTTTCAAAGCTATCCTGTCCGAAAGTGTTTCCTTTTGGTTTTTCTATTCTCTTTGATGTTGTTTATTTTGTTTTGTTTTAATGCTTCAGTGACTCCACTTTTTTCTTTTCATTTTTGTTGGCAAACCAAACTCTAGCCCCCATATCTTCTTTACCTCCCCCTCCAAATTGGGAAAAGGAAGGAAGGAAGGAAGGAAGGAAGGAAGGAAGGAAGGAAGGAAGGAAGGAAGGAAGGAAGGAAGGAAGGAAGGAAGGAAGGAAGGAAGGAAGGAAGGAAGGAAGGAAAAAAGAAAAAGAGAGAGAAAACCTTTGCTACAAATATGAATAGTCAAGCAAAACAAGTTGCGTCAAACAAATTAAGATACTGATCATGAATTTCATATTCGGTCTCTTGAGTCCATCTTCTCTCTGTCAAAAGGTGGGTAAACATGCTTCATCAGTCCTCTGGAACCATAACTGGTCAATTCATTGGAGAGAGTTCTTAAATATTTAAATGTTATTTTTCTTTACAATGTTGTAAAAAAAATGCTCTCCTGGTTCTGCTCACTTTACATCATTTCAAACAAGTTGTTTTGTTTTTTTTCTGAAACAATCCCTTGCATTGTACAATAATATTCTCTTAGTTCTTACACCATAATTTGATTGGCACTGCCCAATTTGACAGGCACCTCTCCTTACCCCCCTTACTTTCCAGTTCTTTGTTGAAAACAATTGCTATGAATGTTTTTGTAGATATGGGTATATTTTCTGTTTCTTTGCTCTTTTTTGGAGTTTAGGCCTAGTAGAGGTAGCAACTGGTTAAATATTATGCACAGTTTGGTGACTTTGTGAGCCTAGTTCCCAGCTGCCTTCCAGAATGGCCGCATCGTTCCACGGCTCCATTAACATTGCATTGGTCTTCCTATTTAACTGCAGTCCCTCTAAATTTTGTCGTTTCCTTTTTTTGTCTTCTAGGCCAACTTTATAGATGTGAGTTGCTTTATTTTCTATTTCTTTAATTGTTACTGGTTTGGAACATTTTTCCGTGGTTGTTGATAACTTTGGATTTCTGCCTTTGAAAAAACTGCTTGTTTATATCCTTTGACCATTTATCTGTCGGAGAACGGTTCTTGGATGCGAAACTTAATAGAGAAACTTGCTACAAAGATTTGTTTTTCCAAGTTAACTCCTTCCCTTCTAAATTTTGCCTTCATTAGTTATGAGCAAAATCTTTTAAAATTTTATTTGATCAAAATTATCACCATGTTTTGTTCTTTGTAAAATGTTAAGATTCTTTACACATAACTTATTCAATATTTTTGCTTTAATGTACATTAAGGATATTGATCTATAGCTTGCTTTCTATGCTTGTTCTCTCTCTGATTCAGATACTAACAATATACTTATGGAAGGAACTTATTAAGATCCTTTCTTTTCCTATTTTTGTGTGTTATTTAATGTTGTAACTATTTTTTTCTTTGAATGTTTGATAGAATTCATTTGCAAATTCATTTGCTCCAGAAAGTTTTTCTTTGGAATTTCATTCTTGACTTGTTTAATATCTTTGTCTTGAGATGGCATTATTGAAATTCTCTGTCTTGTTATGTTAATCTATGTATTTTGTGTTCTTGCAAATATTCACCAATTTTGTCTAAGATTGCTGGTTGACGTGTAATTGGCAGACTAGTTTCTGATCATTTTCCTTTATTTTGTCTTCAATTGTTGTAAATTCTCCTTTTGCTGTGACCAGCGCAGTTGGGTGGGCTCACAATTAGTGAGAATAAAGAGACAGGGGTGTAATCAATAGTCTATTTATTACAGAACCGTTTCATACAGAGCCAATGATATAAGAAAGCCATAAAGTTTATATGTCCCTCGGCAGAAGATCTACATGACCAGAAAAAATGCAGACAATGCCCAAGGACCTTCCTTTGATCTTGATTGCTCTTTACCCTACCTTAAGGCCAGCATTTTATTAAGGCTTTATCCTAGGACCATGTCCGGAGGCACAGACAAACAAGACAACATGTCCTCCTGATTATCTACCCTTTAACTGTACAGAAGTCTGTATAGGAGAGGGGAACGTTCCATTAGTGGGACCCGGAAACCACTGAAAGTTCTCTAAGTCCTTTGGTGCTAAAATTTAGTTTCCCTTTCTTTTTCCAGAGTATTTTTTTCCAGCTGTTTTTTTAAATAGGTCTTAGGTTTTTTTTAATCTATTTAGTGGGGGTTTTTTCTTGTTTGCTTTAATTTTGTTCAATTCTTTTATATTCAGATTTTTCAATTAAGTGTTTAGTTGAAGGGGTTGATTTGTTGTTCTACATTTGTTTCTTTTTTTTTTTGGTTACATGACCAGTTTATTGATGCGTTCTTTCTCTCTTTTGTTGATGAAAGCATTTACTGATATAAATTTCCCCCACCCACTCAAAGACTGCTTTATCTAGTTCCCAAAATTTTTGGAATTTTGCTCTATTCTTTTTTTTATGTGAAATTGTCTATTATTTCTATGGCTTGTTTGTGAAATTGTCTATTATTTCTATGGCTTGCTTTTCTGAATCTTTAATTCTTTAGGATTAAATTATTTAGTCTCCAATGAATTTTTAATCCTTTCTTCTAAGGTTCTTTCTTGAATATAATTATATTGCATTGTGGTCAGTAACCTATGTATTTAAAATTTCTGTTTGCATTTGTTTACAAAGTTTTTATGTCCTAATACGTGGTCAGTTTTTGAAAGAGGCTATGCACACCTAAGAAACATGTATATGACTTTTTATTTCCATTTGGTAAGCAGCAGAGATCTATTATATCTAAATTTTCTAATTTTTTATATATGTTCCTATCTTATCTCTTGTATATCTTTTGATTAGATTTCCCTAGATCTGAAAGGATTATGTTAAGGATTCCCCACTATTATAGTTTTGTCATTTCTTTCTGCAACTTGATGAACTCCTAATTATTAAGTTGCTATATGCTATTCCATGGATACATAATAAGTTTTGCTAGTAATACATTATGTATAATACCTTTAATTATAATGTAATTTCCCCTCTTACTTCTTCTAATTTTATTTATTTTTTACTGTCACTTCACCTAGGATCATGATTTCTACTTCAGCCTTTTTAAGTTCACCTGAACTAAACTAGATTTTGCTCCAGGATTTCATTTTTCATACAGTATGAGTAGTTATGTTTCAGGTATATTTCTTATAAGCAATGCATGGTTGGATTCTGCTTTCTGATCCATTCTGCTATCCTTTCCTTTGTTTTATGGGTGAGTTCACACACGAACATTCATGTTCACAGTTACGATTGTTAATTATATACTTCCCTCCATCCCATCCTCTTAGTTTCTCTTGCTTTCTTGTGATTTCCCTTCTTCCCTCTTATAGATAAGAATGAATATGAAAGAAGGAAGGTGCTTAATATTAGTGGTCTATGGTTAGGCAGCAAGGTGGTACAATGGACAGAGCGCTGGGACTAAAGCCAAGAAGACTCATCTCCCTGAGTTCAAATCAGACTTCAGATGCTTCCTAGTATGACCCTGGGCAAGTCACTTAACTCTGCTCAATTCCCCCTCTGTAAAATGAGCTGGAGAAGGAAATGGCTAACTACTCCAGTATCTTTGCCCCCCAAAAAAACCCAAATGGGGTCACAGAAAGTCAAATATGACTGGACAACAACAGTGGTTGAAGTGGTCTATTTCTGCTCCACTGGCATGTTTTCTTCCACCCTCTCCCTCCATAAGCTTTAACTTTGTCTTTCTTTGCTTTGAATCCCTTCTTTATACTTGACCCTTCAGAATTAGAGTTTGTTTTACTTATGACTAATCTATCATCAATCCTACCCTTTCTTAAATCCTCCTCTCCTCTTTCTGTGCCCTGATTTCCCTATTGAGTTTCATGTACTTGTAAACCAAAGTCATCTTGTTTGTTTGTTTGTGTGTGTGTGCGTGCATGTGTATGTGTGCATACAAGTATGTGTGTGTGTGTGTATTTGGAGGAAGGAGGCTGTATTCAACCTTCCTTTTCCAGTTTAGCAGAGAATAAAGTTCATATGATGTCCTTTCCCTTCTCTCCTTTTTTTCATTTTTGTATATTCTTCTCAGGCATAGCTATTATATGAAATAGTAAGTTCTCTTCCCTTTTTTCTTCTGTTATTTTCTGTTATATTTCCTTAGCTCCCTTGTTTATTTTTCCTATTGACATTTGCAAAGCAGAACAAAATTATGCCCAGGGTCTTTGTTCTCAACTATTCCATCCCCTAGAGTCTTTAGTGTTCTAAAGGAATACTCTTTCCCCCCCCACACCCATATTAGAACATAAGCATTGCATTATCATATGCATCCTTCCAAATGTTCATGTTACCTTCCTCATTTTTATTAACTCCTGTGTTTACATATCAAAGTTTTTACTCATTTCTAATCTTTTTTCAAAGAGTGCTTAAAAGTCCTCAATTCTTATAAAGATCTGTGCTTTTCTCTGTAGGATTATACTCATATTTTTAAGGTAAATTATAAGTTATGGGCAGCTAGGTGACTGAGTGGATAGTGCTGGGCCTGAAGCCAGGAAGATTCTCCTTTATGAGTTTAAATCTGACCTCAGACATTTACTAGCTGTGTGACCCTGGGCAAGTCACTTAACTCCTTTTGCTTCAGTTTCTCATCTGTAAAATGAGCTAGAAAACAAAGTTGCCGACCCCTCTGGTATCTCTGCCAAGAAAACCCAAATGAGGTCACAAAGAATCAGGCACAGCTAAAGCCTCATAACAATAATGGATTTATTAGCTGTTCATGATTATCTTTTCCTTTTTGGAATATTGTGTTCCAAGATCTCTTTTCCTCCATAGCATTATCTTAGACCAGCAAAGTCATTTCTCACTGTCCAAAGTCTTTCTAGTTGTCTGTGGTATTTTTTTTTAACCCGAAAGTTTTGTGCTCTGGCTATGGCATTCCTGGGAGTTTTCATCAGGGGGTTTCATTTAGGAGGTGACCGACGGATTCTTTCTATTGTTGCTTTGTCCTCTGGTTCTAATGAGTATAATAAGTTTTCAGTTATGATTTCTCAAAGTGTGCCGTCTTTGTCATGCCCTCAGTTAGTATGAGGACTCTTAGACGACTTTTCTCCTTAACTTGTTTTCCAGTTCAGTTGTCCTTGATAGCATATTCCTTACATTTTCTTCTTTTTCTCTTCAATATTTTTTCTAAAAAATATTTCTTGTTGTCTCATGGAATCGTTGCTTCCTATTTAGACCATTCTAATTCTCAGAGAGTCCAATTGTTGGGTATCATTAATCTTCTGTTTATTCTAAGCTATTATTTCTCCCCATTCTTTCCTGCCTAGTGCTTACTTCATTTAACTAATGTTAATTAGTTAAAATAAATGTTAATGTGATTTTTCATTTCTTCAAGATGCTCTGACAGTCCTTCTGGCCCAGTCACTCTTTCCTCTGAGGCTTTTTCTCTGAAGCTTGGATTTATCATGGAGTTACTCTCTTCCCTCATTTCATAGTATTTTTTCCACCAGATTCAACATTTTCTTCTGCTTACTCATATTTCCCAACTCCATTTCTGTACTGGGGCTTTATATTCGGGTCCTGTTCTGTTACCTCCTGCACTCTTAGATCATGTAGGCAGGTCCTGGTTCGTCCTGAATGAAATGACTAAGAAAAAAACACAGCCCTCTTCAAGAATTCCTGGCATTAGCTATAGTCTACCAATGGGTCACTTAGGTTTTGGACTCAGTCTCTTTCTGTTCCTTTCATCTTGAACATTCCATAGGTAACCCTCCGGTAAGGGTCAACCCTCTATCAATGCAGGTTGGCTACATTTTCTGTAACCCAGAGTCTTAGAGAGTTCAGATACCTCTGAGTGTTTGAGTCGAACGTTCAGCAGGAATCAGATCAAAATGTATTTGAGAAATATTTAACAAACTAAATAAGAATACAATAAAAACATATATAATGTCATTATGCAATTTTCTAAGTCAATATGCTGTCCACAGGGATCCCCCACTTCTATTAGAGTTTGACACTCAGCTCTAAATCCTCAAATTGATTCTACCTCTTGCTGTGACAGGCCCCAACCAGTTACTGTTAATTGTGCTGATAGCAGACTTCCCACAAAACCCCAGGTGCTTTTCTTCCCAATTGCTCTCCCTTTTTTTTTTCCTGCTGTGGGACAGGCATGGGCTGCCTGAGCCCCAGGCTGCTCATTCACTAGACTGACTCTGTCTCTTTCTATGGGCTGCCTGAGTTCTGAATTGGGCTTAGGTGTTAGATTGGGCATGTGCTGTCTCAGTTCCCATCTGTCTTCTACTGTGGCTTGGGAGCAAGCAGCCTAGACACTGTGCTGCCTAGGAGCTGGTCTGGTATGAATTCCAAGGTAGGGTGCTGAAACTCTGTTCTGTGTCTGTCTTGGCCTTAAATTCTACTGTGTCTCAGGAGGGTTACTTGGGCCCTATACTGGCTTCTTGTGAGGCCATGCCTTTTGCTAAGGCTTGGTATGGACTGCTTGGGCCCTGGTCTAGAACTTCTTCCTTCTATGCTGCCAACCTGGGTTACGTGGACTCTGAATTGGGCACTGATCTGTCTACATCTCCTGCTATGGGTTTGGACTCTTTGTTGATTATGATTTCTATGTAGCCTGGCTTGTCTCTGCTTAGACCCTCTGCATGCATTCTGACTGTCTCGTGGTACAGTTCTGAATGAGAAGGAAGAATGTACAAGTCATTTCTCGTTGATTTTTTTTATCATTGTTTTTCTCGTGCATTCCTAGGACCTTACTGGGATGTGTGGCGGGTTTATGGACTGCTATAGACATGCTGCCATCTTATCTGGAAGTCCAATAGTGATTTACTTCATGTGGGATAGTAGATAAGGGATCAGCCTTAAAACCAGGGAGACATGGGTCACCTCTGACACATGCTGCCTATGTGGCCTGAACAATTCGCTTGACTTCACAATGTTCTAGAGAGCTCTCTAAGACTCTAGGTTACAGAAAATGTAGCCAACCTGCATTGATAGAGGGTTGACCCTTACCTGAGGGTTACCTATGCCAGTGAAATTACAGGTCTAGTTCCCATTCCCAAATTCTCTCTAAGTTTTGGCATCCTAGAAATCAAAAGAATTTTTAAAGGCATTTAAAACATTTCTTGCTTGTTCTTTGATTTAAACAGTGTCCCTAAGTCTCATTCAGATATTAGTTGTAGGGAGTATAACCAGGTGTGGTGGTGGTGGTGGTGGTAGTGGTGTTCACTCATGTTGAGCTCTTGTTGAGCTCTTCATGACTCCATTTGGGGCTTTCTTGGCAAAAATACTGGATTTCCTTTGCTTGTTCCTTTGCCATTAAATTTTACAGATGGGGAAACTGAGGCAAACAATTAAGTGACTTGCCCAGGGTCTCACAGCTTATGAGTATCTGAGGTCAGATTTGAACTCAGGAAAATAAGTCTTCCTGACTGCAAGCCTGGCACTCTACCCACTCCACCACCTGGTTTTGCCCATGACTAGGAATAAACCTATGTAACCCAGTAAGACTTGAAGATCAGGCCATTGAATCATGTCTCTGCAGTAAAACATACAATATCATTGATTTATTTGTTCATATTAGACTATTACAAGATCTGAGCTAATCCTTGGGACTGGGGCTTATAATGTGGGGTAAACAGATTTTCCAGAGGGAAGGCAAGAGACCAGAGAACAGAAAGAGCAGCTCACAAAGCAAAGACTAGAGAAATGAGGGTGAAAACGTGGTGAACCTTTTGCATGAAGAAATGGAAGCCATGAAAAGGAGGACCATGTGGCCCTAGGAAAGGAGCGAACCGCATGACTCGAAGACATGACCATGGAGCAGCAGTATAGATAGTAAAAGTTCCTGAAATCTAGGACCTTCTGCTTCTGAAGGAGTGCTAAGATTTCTACCGTTTTATCTTCTAGAGAGAGAGAGACAAGAGCGAGTCTTGGATAGCACCAAAATCACCGAGGGAAGAGGAGCAAAACCCTGTCTGTGGAAGTAGAGGAACAAGGGGCTGACTGACCGTGTATGGGAGACAACTTGAGCTTCACCCTCCTACTTCCATGAGCAATGCAAGCTGTTCAGGTTCAGTGGAAAAGCGGGGTTGCCTCTCTAATAACCCCAAGTGCCAAATTCCTTTTGTAGAGGTGCAGACTCTTGGAGCAGTACTGTCTGCCTGGAGGATTGTGTGACTCTTAGGGTGAGGGTCTCCAAGGGGTAAGAATAATTGGTTTTGATTGTTATGAGGGTACTGCAAATCTTTTGTGTTATATTCCATTCTTTGTCTGAAGAAAAGTAAAACCTGCTCTGGAATTGAAAAGATTGCTAGCTGAATTCTTGCAAAGGAGCTAAGAATTCTATTTCATATCTACACAGAGACACAAGCTCAATTCTAAGATTCCCAAGGAAAACTATATGGGGTCAAAGCAAGTCAACCAGAATGATTTGGGGACAAACTCCCAATACTGAATCTGGCCCATGTGAACCCAGATCATGGGGTTCTGGGCCATGAGCTAATAACAAAGACAATGCCATTTATGAATCACATAAAGAAAAGCATTATTTCTCCTTCTATGTATAAATCAATCTTATAGTCATTGCAAATGCAAAACCATTTCTATGTCTTTGTGTAGTGTAGTTGAACAAAGTATGATTGTACTAGTAATATGCTAAATAACAAAATCAAAATAGGAAGGATAGGTCCCTTTTTCTTGACTACAGTGTAGAGGGGTGCCTATACAACATAGGAAGGTGATTCTTCCTTCAGAGTATCTCTTTCTCTTCCCTCCCTCCCTGCTCATTGGACCATAGTCATGCATCCTCTACATGGGAAGGAACTCTCCAAACAGAGGTCTGACATGAATCAGGAAGATACTCTGATCTTTGTTAGAGGTAAACAGCCATGGTACAATAGAATGAAACCCTGAACTGGGGGTAAGAAAGTCCTGGATTTATGTACCTTCTCACAATCAGTCCCTGCCAACAGCTACCAGGTATCTTACTCTGGACAACTCATTTCATGAATCTGAATCTCAGTTTGCTCATCTATAAAATGGAGGTGATGGACCTTTCCTGTCTCGGTAACTGGTGTTGTGAGGATCGGATGAGATTAGTGCTGTGAATATTAGAACTGGCTAAGTTTATAAGGGATATATGAAATTTTTCTGAAAGAAATCTGGTCTTAAGAGTCAGGAGACTTGAATTTGAATCCTAACTCTGTCACCCAATAATTATATGACTGCAACTAAATCAAATTTATTTCTCTGAGCCTCTGTTCCTCTACCTATAAAATAGAGATAATCATGTTTCTGCTCTCTAACTCATAGGATTGTTGTAAGTCATGAATTTCATAAGCCCTGTGATTAACTATTATTATCCCTTCAAGTTACCATCACTTTTGCTCTTAGATTCCAAGAAAGAGCTTTTTAGATTCATCACGTTCACTTTCTTACTATTATTCCCTGCCCAGTTCTCCATTTCCATCCATTCCCCAGCCACTAAGAGTCTAGCTTCTGACCCCACCACTCTACTGAAACTGGTCTCTCAGTGGTGACCCATGATCCTTTTATTAAAGATGACTATGTTCATCATTGGTCTCTTAATAACTAAATCTTGTGACCTCATCCAACATCACAGGCCTCATCTCACTTGACCTTTCTTCAGTTTTTGGCATTATTGATCATGCCTTTCTCTTGTGTATTCTCTGCCCTCAACTATCCCATCCTGATTCTCCTCTTCTCTGTGTCTGATTATGCCTCCTTAGTCTCCTCTGTTGGATCATCATTCATTTCCTGTCTATTAAGCCCAGGAGCTCGTAAGCCCACTGGCCCGGGAAGTTCAGCATATCTGAAAGTGAACTCTCAACATCATCCTGCCTCGACTGACACCTCCCCCAAATGTAACTATTTCTGTTAAAGGGAGCAAAATTTTGGTGTTATCTTTGACATAACCTACCCTCAGCCCCCTCAATGAGCTGAGTGAGGGGTCTTGTTGCATCCACCTCCGGTACCTGTCTCACATCTATTCCATTCTCTCAAACCACAGAGCCACAACCCTAGTTCACGAGCAAGCAGCTAGGGAGTGCAGCAGATAGAGCCCAGGGCCTGGAATCCAGAAGACCTGAGTCGAAATCCAGCCTCAGACACTTCCCAGCTATGTGACCCTGGGCAAGTCACTTACCCCTCATTTGCCTCAGTTTCCTCACCGTAAAATAAAGGATAATAATAGAACCTACCTCTCAGGGTAGTTGTGAGGGCTAAATGAGATTTAGGACAGTGTCTGGCATATAAGTGCTATGTAAATGCTAACTATTACTAGTAGTAATAGTAGTAGTAGTAGTAGTAGTAGTAGTAGTAGTAGTAGTAGCAGTAGTAATAGTAGTAGTAGCAGTAGTGGTAGTAGTAGTAGCGGTAGTAGCAGTAGTGCTGGTGGTAGTAGTAGTAGTAGTAGTAGTATTATGGATTATTGCAATAACCTTCTAACTGGTGTCTTTGCCTCCAGTCTTTGCATTCTCTAACCCATTGTCTACACATGTGCCAGAATGATCTTTCTCCCTTCAGCCCAGATCTCCCAGTTCAAAGACCGTTAGTCCTTCCCTTTTACCTACAAGATAGAAGGCATTTGCATTTATCTTTAAAGGTTCAAGACAATAGCTAAAGACTAACACGGTGCTGTTAGGACATCAATATCTGAAAACAGCCCTTAATCTCTGCAAAAGGGATCACCATTATAAAGATGGAAGGGACGTCAAGGTCATCGCTTCAGAATTAGGTTCTGTGACCCTGAGTCCATCACTCAATACACATCCTGCCCCACACTATGTGGGAAGAAAGGAAGGAAGGACATTTCCATCTGGGTGAAGGGGCAGCAAGGGCAAGGGGAGAGGAATAGCACTGGATGGAATAGCACTGGCAATTTTGTTCTAAGATACCCAAATGGTTTTTACAAGAAAGCTTTTCTCACTCCAAGGGGCATCATTTTGAAAATGGTGAGGGCAGAAGAAGGGTTAAGGCTGCGACAGGAGACATCTGGATCTCCACCTCAATGGCACACACTGCGCTGCCTCCAACAAAAGAAGCCCCCTTTTCCAAGCGTTGTAGAGCTTGTGGATTTAGGCAGCGTTTTTTGTTAGAGAAATCAAAAGGCCTTCCCAGGCTATTCAAGCAAACTTTATCAAAGCGGGTTTTGTATTTATTACCACCATCAGCCATTAGAGAGGGCAGCTTTTGTCTTCCTCAATGGAGAAAGTATCTTTTACTTCACTCTTTTGACACTGACTACTTGGCTTAATGCAGTAACCAATTACACTAATTAATCCCCAGGCATTATCCCCCCCAAGAGAAATTGTGGGCTCCCACATTTAAAATGTCAACAGAGGAAGTAATAAGATTCTCTAAACAGCACAGGACTTAGTGTGTGTTTCTGAAACTGGAAAGTGTTTGCATAAGGCAGCCACTAGCTCCACATTTTGCTCCAAGATCCATAGACATGATGGTCACTGGTCTTCAGCTGAGCTACCCCTGTGCTATAGGTTTAATGGACTTCTTAATTCCAGCCAATGTTCTGCCCCATCTCACATTCAGGGGGCATATAGCCTTCATTCTTCCTCTCAACCTGGTCTCCAGCCATGGAGTCTATCCAAAAGGAAATGTTTCCCACTTCCATGAGCACTTAACAACTTTTTTTTTCCTGAGGGGAAAAGCCTTCCCAAATTCAGAGTGTGTGCACGAAACTTTCTAGGCTCTGGCAAAAAAGGAAAAGGGAGACCAGGCTTATCATAGAATATCTGGGATAGGCTTTTTTTTTAAAGCCCTGAAGTCTTCATGGCTTATAGAAAGGTTAGAAGCTGGGAGGGCCCTTAGGTCATCTAGTCTATACTGCACACTCACTGTAAAAGAGTAAACTGAGGCCCAGACCAGTTTGTGACTTATGCAAAGTCATACAGGAAAGAACAGAGCCAACGTTCAATTCACTTCAGTTCATCTGTATTAAGTGCCTACTGTGCATGGCAGAATACCAGAAGAGATGTAACAGATAAAAATGGTTCCTGTTGTCATGGAGTTTAGAATCTAGCAAACTGACAAATCCAGGATTCAAACCCACATCTTCCATTGCCTGTCAAGTGTTCTCACTACACAAGTCTCTCCTTCTAGGAGGGGCTGCAGGATATATTACAGGGAGATGATATCTTACCAGATATATTTTCTTTAAAAAGAAGGGGAAAAAGGGTTGAGTACTGCCAAAAAGAAACAGCTGTCCACACTGTTGATTCAAATATCATTATGTTATTAATAAAAATGTTTTTTCCCTTCTCTGGTATCTCGAAATATCCATGGGTTAGTTAAATATATGCATTTAGATTCAAATAGGACAGCTAGGTAGCACAGTGCTGGAAGACCCATCTTCCTGAGCTGAAAATCTGACTACAGATACCTACTAGCTGTGTGACACTGAGTCAGTCCCTTACCCCTGTTTGCCTCAGTCTCCTCATCTGTAAAATGAGCTGGAGAAGGAAATGGCCAACCACTCCAGTATCTTTGCCAAGAAAACCTCGAATGGGATCATGAGGAGTTGGAAATGACTGAAACAGCTCAACACAATGATAAAAGCAACAAATGCATCGGGCATAGGGTTTACATTTGGATTTGCAGGGCTCATGTTTGCCCAAGTTCAATTCACCAAATCACAGAATTTCACATCTCAAAGGTACCTACTGGTCATCCATACCTGAAAAGGAAATCCCAGTGGAACATATAACTTAATTCAAAATATATTTATCATGTCTACTCTGTGAAAGACCCAGCTAGGTACTGGGCACACAAGAAAAAAAAAATGCCTTCATTGTCTCCACATAACAGGATAAAGAGCGGACCTGGGCTTTTGCTGGTATAGAGGTTGATCTGGTTGGGAAAACCCCCAATACAGGTCGGCACCTCTTCTGCCACTTATGGTCTTAGAGAGAATTCCTTGGATCACTGAGAGATTAAGAGATTTGCACGTTGTCGGAAAGCCTTAGGGTTGGTCTTGAACCCAGGCCTTCCCGGTATCTACATCTGCATCAAGACACACACACAAACACACGTATGTGTGTATATACATATATGTGTGTGTTGACATAAATAGAAGTGTTACTGATATAGATGTAGATGAAGAGAGATGAGTCTATGTGTGTCTGTATACATAAATATATAGATGGAAATAGGTATATAGCAATGTCTACATATAAATAGACATGGATGTTAGATAGATCTCTATATATCTTTCCACTGAGAGATAAATGGCAGATAGATAGACAGACTGGATAGATATGTATCCCACTTCTGAAGAAAGGCAGCCTGATATTATGGAGTTGGGAAGTTCTCTGTTCAGATGTTGCCTCTGATAAACTCTTGATCACTGGCAGGTCATTTCATCTTTATTCTCTTAGATTCTAAGTTGCAATACCAGTTGTTCCCTTCCATGGGCTGGAAGCCATCTCCACACACCCACACTTCTGGACCACATATATGTATGTATGTGTATTTGTATGTGTGCCTACACAGCATATGTGCGTCTGTGTGTATGTATGTGTATATACCTGTATGTTTTTGTTGTTATTCAATTGTTCCTTGATGTCCCACTTTCCATGACCCCCTGCACCATAGCATGTCCAGATCTTCTGCCCTCTACCATCTCCCAGAGTCTGTCCAAGCTCATCCTTCTGGCTTCCATGATAGTAACTATCTGTCTCATCCTCTGCCATTCTGTTTTCCCTTCAATCTTTCCCATCAGGTTCTTTTCCAATGAGTCCCATCCTCTCATCATATGACCAAAGTATTTAAGCTTCAGCTTCAGTATTTGACCCTCCAGTGAACAGTCTTCAGTTAACCTGTATGTTAGATGCCTAATTAGATGCTTGTTGATTGATTATCAAAGATTAAAGAGTTTCCCTTCCATAGAGACAAGGTAAAAAGTGAACTGGTTTTAGAATCTGAAAATTTGGGTTCAAAGAAGGCAGGACAGTGTGGTGGACAGTGCTGTATTTGGAGTCAGAGGTCTTGACTTCAGCTCAGAGCTCTGCCACTTACTGCACAGATGGCCTGGGAAGGCATCAAAACCCCTTGAACTTCAGCTTCTTCATCTGCAAAATGAGCTCTGGACTAGATGATCCTTTATAGTTCTGTACTCAGAAATATGCATTTTTTTTCATGGTTAAATGTCCTTCTGGAGCATAATTATACACTTGTAGCTTTTAAAATCCCCCCAGAATTATTCTCTAGATTTCTTTTTTAAAAGAATTGTGCTTCTTTTGACACCATAAAGAAACTGGAAACTGGACACGTCACTGTTATGAGCCTTTATGCCCTTACTTTCAATAAAAATGTTCTTTCTTTTCGCTCAATGAAAAGTTGCATCTTTTTAATGTTAGGCTTTCAAATTCTTAGTATTCAAACCCATCATTTATGAGAAGACCTCTCACATGGGCCTGTATTTTATGACCCCAATACACTGAGCAAGTTCTTTTGCACAATGCTGCGGTCAGAGATGCTTAGGACAAGTTTAAGCAAGGACACATTTATCCTGTTGTCTTCTGACAGTGGGACCTTTTTTCTTTCACTGAAAGAAAAAGAAAAAGAAATCTAGGTCAAAGGATGAACATGCTCTCTTTGTGGCAACCAGGCCATTCATAATAACATACATTTGTACAGTGCTTTAAAGTTTCCAAAGGCCTTTTCCATCTATTATCCCTGTGATCCCTATGATCCCTACAGCAGCTTAGGAGGGGCAGGGGTGGGAGGAGGAGAGGATGAGAGCTGAGGGAAGAGAGGGCACAGGATGGAAGGGGACAGAGTAGGAGAATATTATCCCTGTTTTGTGAATGAAGACGCCATAAGGGAAACAAAGTCACTTGTTCACGGGCACACACCTAATCAGGACTCAAACCCAGGTCCCTTTCCATTACTGTAGGCTGCCATCTTAAAAGATGTTGGTCAGCTTGAATCCTAGGAACATTCGGCCAATTGGAGGAGGCTGCAATTCACTTGGTTTCTCCAAGATTGAGACAGACAAGCCCACAGACCAACTATGGAGTAGACTAGGCAGGGGATAAGATGCCCAGAGCAGATCTTCATCTCTGGAGTTTTGAACAGGGATGGTGGGAAGAAGATAATAATTGACATGTAATTGGTGATAGTAATGTGTTATATAATATTCTGTGGCAATATAATGTTATTATTATATCTATCATGCTATATATGCATAAATCATATGATTATGTAATAAATATGGAAAGTTAGATGGCATAGTGGATGGAGTACTGGGTCTAAGTTCAAATCTGGCCTCTGATATTTCCTAGCTGTGTGACCCTGGGCAAGTCACTTAACCCTGTTTGGCTCAGTTTCCTCAGCTGTAAAATTATCTGGAGAAGGAAATGGCAAACCACTCCAGTACCTCTGCCAAGAGAACCCCAAGTGGGGTCATGAAGAGTTGGACGTGACTGGAAATGAATGAACAGCATGTGATAATATAATAATGATGATCCTAGTGAACATTTATATAGTAATAGTAATGTATTTTATTAAAATCTAAATGAATAGTATGTACATTATACATTTCATATAGATTAATTTAAAAATTACAATTCCCTTCCAATTGGCAATATATTACATGCTAATATGTCAAATATTTGAATCACACTGATAGGCTATTATATGATATGATGACAATTATAATACAATTTATTTTATACCTATCAATTAGGTATGTTATAAATGTTTTATATTATAAGTCAATTAAATTATGCCTAGAGAGTATTTTATAGTCTATGAAGGACTTACATCTCTTGAATCTCATTTGAGCCTCACAACCACCTCATGAGATGAGTTTTATGGGTATTGTTTCCCTATTTTGAAGATGAGGAAATAGCAACTCATTAAGGTGAGGTCACTTACCTAAGGTCTAACAATTAGTAGAAGGAAGATTCAAACTAAAGTCTATTAGTGACTCTAAATGCTGCTGTTGTTGCTTGGCCTTCAGGAAGGTGATGCCCCAACATGCAAGAGAATTGGATTTAAGTGAGGCAGGGCTGTGCAAAGTCACCAGCCTCACACTCTCCTCCAGAGCCATCTGGGTCCAGCAGCCAGGAACAGATTCAGGACAACCAGAGATAGTCCCAGATGCAGTGGGAGACCTTGGTCTTTTTAAGGGAAGATCTTTCCCAGGTCTCAATTTGCTTGAGGCAATGCCCATTCCGCAACTAAAGGTGAAATAAGAATTAAAGGAAGGATGGCCTAATTTGCCTTCATAAAAGAATCCATATGGGAGGGAAAGACTCAATGCTAGAGCTGTAAGGTGCTTTAGAGAACTTTGAATGTTGGTTTATAGAAGGGAAGTGACTCAGAGAATCAGAGTTAAAAGTCTCCAGTTCTTAACTCGTTGGAATTAGTTCCTACAGTGTTCTTTCCACTGTACTACCCTGCCTCTCAGACTTCACAACATTCTACTTAATGCTAGACTTCTGTAAATCCATGCACAAGCAGCTTTGCACAGGACTGCTGCTGTGAACAGCTTTCAGGGTTCTGATTACATAGTATAGTGAACTCTCTATTTATTCAATAACAAATCAGAGCAAAACATTCACAGAAAATCAAAATACAGCATTCACCATGTCACAACTCAACAACTTATCACTAAAATGGCCACATAGTTCTCACCTAAGTGGTTGCATAGTTTTCCACAAAGTACAGTCATTTAGTAATTCAATTATTCAATGGTTCTCTTTTAAACAAGGCGCATTCATTTAGACAATCAAATATTTAGTTAAGTCCTTAATTCAATCAGTCTTAAGGAGGAGAGCCTCCTTAATCCTTAACTCACTCATCCTTAAGGAGGCAAGGGCTCCTTAAGGGACAAAGTACAATAGTCAAAGTTCTCCATCCATGGGGTACAATTAAGTTACAATATCAGTCGCTACTCAGTACTTTCTCAAGGGGTAGTGGAAAATACACAGGCCATCCACTCCTAGGTCACAGGGAAGTTACAATTTTATCAGTCACTACTCAGTATCCACAGAGAGGTTTTTTTTTTTTCATCTTGACCTGAGGTAGGCTCTCAGATTCCCTGGTTCCCCTTCCCTGGTCCCAGCTCCTACCTGAATTTATCAAACTATCACCTGGGTTTGAATGCAGACAGCTCCCAGCTCCAGCTCTCCGTGCAGTTCCTGTTCCACACTGAAGCTCATAGTGTCCAGTCTACCTTAAATACTTTACGATCTCTATTCCTGGGAAGTCAAGGCTTAACAAAGCCACAAACAGACAAAGTACTGACACCACACTCATGCTTCTTCTGGCAGCCCCAGGATGGCCCTCAGAAGTCTTCAGCAGAAGTTCCCAGAAGAAAGATCTCAGCAAAAGTTATGCCACCACAAGTTCAAGTTTTGCATTCTCTTCTCAGTTCTTCTCAATTCTCAGCTCAGTCTTCAGTCCAGCAGCAACTGCCCTGCCTCCACAATGTTTACCCCAGGAAATTCTGACTGTCCAGCTTGTGCTCTTCCTACTGTATGCTATAGAACCGCCCTGTTCACCCCCTTCCTATTACATCAGCAATGGGGGTTCATACCTCCTCTTTCCTTACAGAGGCTTAACTTGAAACTAGGTGCTAAGTACCTGTCAGCTTTCCAATACAAAGGGATCTTCAAATTCCATTTCCATTACAACTTCCCATTCACAAAAAGATGCTTATCTACAAGGCGTATAACTAGGAGGTCCTGAACTATTTGGTGTACATTCATCACCAGGTCAACATAGGCATTACCAAAATGGCACCTACAGCTGACTCTCTAGTTCTTGGGCTAGCCAGGGACCCCGCTATGGTCCAGTATTAACTGAAAACATCAGAAAGGCTATGCTCTGGCCCCAGTCCATCTCCAGCTTGGAATAAAATGGTAGCTATAACTGGCTTATTACCTTCTTCATCTGGGCCACAGTTTATTCATCTGTGAAATCAGGGGTTAGATCAGATGACTTCTGACATCCCTTCTAGCTCTTGATTCTATGAAAATCTTGGCCTTCTTGGCAATCATCCTGAAAGTTCAATGCTCTCCTTCGACACCATTCTCTTCCTGTGTTTGTTTTTCTCTTCCAAATCCAGGATTTCAAATGGGAGAAAGGATAAAAATTCTCTCATTCTATATCCTACCCAGAACACCAGAATCACTCAACATATGTTTCAGG
Organism: Pseudocheirus occidentalis; assembly: GCA_028646575.1. Classification (NCBI taxonomy): domain Eukaryota; kingdom Metazoa; phylum Chordata; class Mammalia; order Diprotodontia; family Pseudocheiridae; genus Pseudocheirus; species Pseudocheirus occidentalis. The sequence continues at coordinate 6,207,733 of CM053595.1, read as the reverse complement.
TTTCTTCTAGCTATGCTGTTTCCTCCCAGGTGGTATGGCATAGCACAATGGGGACAGACTGGTTTTGAAGGCCAAAAAACCTGTGTTTGATCTCCATTGGAGATATTACCAGCTGAATATCTTGAGCAAGCTAATTCTCTCTTTTAGAAGCTTAAGTTCTTCATCTGTAAAATGGGGGTGATAAGGCTTTTACTACCCATAATGCAAGCCTTGTTTTTTAAGTGTTGTATAAACCTTAAAATTCTATAGAAATATGAATGATGTTGACACAATAAGTATCATGGCATGCAAGGTTTGGTCTTAGAATATGAAGACTTGGGTACAAGACACATCTGAACCTTAGGTCTGACAGGATTACTTGTATGATTCTAGGCAACTTGATAAACTTCATTTTCTTCATCTAAAATAGAAATAAAATGTTTGCACAAGGAATATAAAGAAAATGTTTTGTAAAGCTGAAAGCCCTATAGAGGAGAGCTAGGTGAAGTTGTAGATAAGGTGACAGGCCTAAAGTCAGGAAGATTCCTTTTCCCAAGTTCAAATCCGGCCTCATACACTTGCTAGCTGTGTGACCCTGGGAAAGTCACTTGGCCCTGTTTGCCTCCATTTCCTCATTTGTAAAATGAACTAGAGAAGGAAATGGTAAAGCACTAAAGTCTTTTTTGCCATGAAAGCCCCAAAAGGGGTCACAAAGACTAAAAAATGGCCAAGCAACCATAACAACAAAAGCCCTATAGAAATGGGAGCTTTTTTTATGTGTCAGCAGAAATTCCTGAGCCCAGAATTCAAGCAGTTTAGCAACCTGAATCTGACTGACCTACCCAGAACCATCTCAGACATGTCTCTTCTTGAGTCCTGTATTCTAATCAAACTGGCATAGTGACCTACCATCAGCTTCCTCCTACTCCCTCCCATCACCCTGATTTTATTCACAGCATCCCCTACCCCTGGAAGGAGCTCCTTCACTTCACTCCTGTTTCCTTGTGTTGAACCCCTTCCTTTACTTAAGGTCACCATTTTTCAGAATCTGTGGCTTGCCCATGGTCACATTTGGTAGGAAGTATTCAAGAGCGGATTCAAACCCAATTCCTCTGACTTTAAATCCAATGCTTTTCCCACCGTTACTCTTGTGTAGGCACACAGTGATTTAGCTCTCTACAAGATGCCTGGGACAGGGTGGCCTCAAGAAACCCTAGAGGGTACATGTTGTTGGAATGGAAAACATGGTTACTTTTAGTATTCGCATTGGGCGAAAACTTGGGAAAAAAAATTAAAAACCTGTCAAGTCTCAGAACATTTCACAGCAACAAAAATAGTTGCATTTTGGAAAAGAAAGAAACATTGAAACGCTTCTAGAAGGAAGCTAATCACTTGAGCAATTTGCCAAATGCTTCTGTAATTGACAGGTTAACTTTGAAAGGTGGCTATCACAACAACCGCAGTGTTTTATTTTGCAAGATTCCTGGGACTAAGTTTATGATTTTTAAAAAATGATCATGCAAAGCTGATATTTCCCCTGCATAAAACAAGAGCATTGGACTGGATGACCTTTAAGGCTCTCCCAGCTTTGACATTCTATGTTCTTTGATTTTAAGGTCCCTTCCGGCTCAAAGACCAGTCAACTGGGTAAAAGTAGAGAGCAGTTAGGTGACACAGTAGTTAGAGCGTGGGGGCAGGAATCAGAAAAAAATCAGACTTCATGAGTTCAAATCTGACCTCAGACATGTACTAGCTGTATGACCCTGGCCAAGTCACTTAACCCTGCTTGCCTCAGTTTCCTCATCTGTAAAAAGTGAGCTGGAGAAAGAAGTGACAAACCACTCCAGTATCTTTGCAAAGAAAACCCCATATGGGGTCAATGAAGAGTCAGGCACAACTGAACAACAAGAGTAAAAGCAGGTGAAAGGCTGAAGAGGCTTTATTGAGGTTTTGATTATACATATATATGTGCATGTAAAAATTTAGGAATGTAAGTATGCGAGTAGGAGAGACATGCTTTGGGGCTTAGCTTAATTTTTAGAACTGAGAAGCTGGGGCATCCTGGAGAATGATGGTCCTTGGCAGTGTCAAACTAGTTGCCCCTATGTGAATGGCAATCAGATATAGTTGAGACTTCAGAAATTAAATTCAGAAGACACACTAAGTAAGATAGTGAATGACAGTATGACGCTGTCCAGCAACCAGGAAGTTCAGTTTTAAAAGATACATTCAGCTCTAGGGGACTAGCTCCTTAGCTCCTAATTTAGCTGCCAGCTTCTCTGATCTCAGTTCTTAACAAGCTTGGTGTCCAGGGCAAAGAATATCCTGCTGAAGATGAGAGGTCTCACAGGCAAAAGGGGCCAGACAGGTCACGTTATTCGGGGGGAAAAGTTTTTCCCCAAGGACAGCTTCAGCAGGTCCATGGCTGGGAAGCTGCTTTTCTAACAGAGTATTTTAAAGAAAGCTTCTTGTTTTGAACTAAAGGAGCTGGGCAGAGTCCACTCTTCTCATGAAGAATAAATAACAGTGTAGACGAAGACCTCAACTGAAACATCAGACTGGTAGAAGCTCCATAGTCATAAGCCCAGTGGAGCTTAAGGCTGAAATCATCCAAGAGAAATGATGAATCCAATGAAACAGGGTAGAGCAGAGAAGCGTCTCTGGCGGACTAAAAAGAAGCAGAAATTGTCTGTACAATGAAGCAGCCTCTGGTGGGGTAGCAGGTCAAATCCTGTGTCAGACAGTCGGGAGTTGGATAACCCTGAGTAAGTCACCTGACCTTACTTGGCCTCAGTCTCCTCATCTGTCAAATGGGGGTGATAATAATAAGACCCACCTTACCAAGTTGTCTTGAGTGTCAAACGAGATAATGTCTATACTTAGCAGACTTTTTCAAAGTGCTCCACAAATGTCAGCTCTAGCTCTTGCTGTTGTTCTTAATTATGCCATTTTGTTAAATAACTTTGCTTTTAACTGAGGATGTTCTCTGGGTAACTATTAAATGCAAACACATTGGGGGGGGGGCTTGCAAGCCAAGGCATTTAGATGCACAGAGTATGTACCTTAGCCCTAGAGTAGTTTCCTTGATGAAGCCCACTGTGCAAGCTGTACAGAGCAGGGGCCCCCAAATGCTACAGCTGCATTGGGGAATACAACACAACTTCATTATTCTGGCCCAGACATTGAATATTATTTAGTATTTTCTATAGTTACTTAAAAAATAGAGCCAGCCTACCAGAGAAAGTCTGAAGTGACTTGGGGAAAAGGAGGGAGCCATGGTTTTTATCAGAAGTGAGCCTTCTTCCTTCCTTCCTT
>CM053595.1:6184536-6203939 GCA_028646575.1 Pseudocheirus occidentalis | reverse complement strand
AGTGAAGTGAGCAGAACCAGGAGAACCTCGTACACAGTAACAGCAACATTGTAACAATGATCAGCTCTGAATGACTTCTGTGAACTGATGCTGAGTGAAGTGAGCAGAACCAGGAGAACCTTGTACACAGTAACAGCAACATTGTAACAATGATCAGCTCTGAATAACTTCTGTGAACTGATGCTGAGTGAAGTGAGCAGAACCAGGAGAACCTTGTACACAGTAACAACCACACAGTACAATGACTGACTTTGTTAGACTTAACTCCTCTGAGCAGAACAATGATTGAAGGCAACTCCAAAAGACTCTTGAAGGAAAATGCTAACCACATCCAGAAAAAGCACCATAGAGTCTGAATGCAGACTCCATGAATGAAGCATGTTATTTTCTCTTTTTGTGTGTGTTTTCTTTCTCATGGTTTTTCCATTTGTTTCTGATTCTTCTTTATAACATGACTAATATGGGAATATACTTAATTTGATCATACATGTCTGACATATTAGATTGCATGCCATTTTAGGGAGGAGGGAGTAAAGGGAAGAGAGAAATTTTAGAACTCAAAACCTTATAAAAGAGAAAGTTGAAAACTAAAAATAAATAATTTTGAATTTAGAAAAATGATTTTTAAAAAAGTAAGGCAGGAGATAGTCCTGTTGCCCTCATCCTTGGACAAGCTACATCTGGAGGATTCCCATTCTGAGTGTCACATTTTCTTTGGTACATTCATAACACACCAATTACACTTCTTTTAATTATTCTTTGGAACACCAAATTGTGATCCTTCTGTTTGGTAGGTTGTTGTCCTTCATTCTCAAACAGGACCAAAATTACATTACTATGTTGAAGTCAAGGTGTGTTGCCTGACTATGACTGATCAAATTCAAAAAACTCTCACATAAAGCTCTGACAAAAAGTCAGGCACAAATAATCCATAGGAACTTTTGGAGTAGAGATGTCTCTAAATTTGCTCCATCTCATGATTCTGTGATTCTTCTAGAAGTGTAATGTCCTACGCTATAAGTATTTGAGTAACTCTTGCATTCAGAGCCCTATGATGACACTGGAAGAGATAGAAAAGTTAGACAAAAAACAATCCCTTGGCACTTGGAGTCTATTAGGGGAATAAAACATGGCAAGATGATAATGTGAGACATTATTATATGATGAGGGCTTCATAGAGGTAGCAACAAATTATTAAATCATTTTGTAAGACTTGAGGGAGGAAGCCGTTATCCACAGAGTTGGCCAAAAGAGGTTTCACAGAGAAGATGGCATTTGATTTAGACTTTAAAATATGGGCAAAATAATTCAAGATGCTAAAATGGATTGAATGAAGATTATGTGGAGGGGAATGGAGCAAGATTAGTCTGTAAAGACAAGGTAACATTAAACTATGGAGGAATGCTAATACTGAGCAGAAGAGTTTGATCTTTATAGTCACACTTCAATGATTCAATGAATTAACAATCTCAATTTACCTTCCCCATCCAAAGACCTGGATCACAGCATATTGATACCTTCTCTCTCTGTATAATTTTGCCAATGTCTCCCCCATAATTCTTCTATAAAAAGGATCCACCTAATAAACTGGAGACCTTCATCCAGGTCTTTTTTATTTAGCCTTTTGTGGATAGCAGTGAAACATTTTAACTTTCAGTCTGTCATCCCTCTCCCTCATTATATGACCAACTCACTTCCTTTTCTGAGTACCCATTTAGTGGATGAAGTCTTTTATGCTAAGTTTTGTGTACAATAAACCATAGATAATATTCTACAGATTATTTGCACCCAACAAAAGTTATACTCTACAGAATATCTTCAATAAAATTCACAATCACTCAAAAGAGTTTGACCTAACAATCCAAGCAAAAAAGAAAAAAGAGCAAAACCAAAATAAAACCTTGAAGATGAGGAATGCCTAGAGTCCAGACTAGTTTATACAATTGAATGCTAGTCAGTTGGTCAGTAAACAAACATTTATTAAGTTATTATTCTGGAGGTAGAACCAAGACAGTAGAAAAGAGACATCACTCAGCTGAGCTCTCCCTACATTTTTCTTAACAACTTAATATAACAACTTAAAAATAATTCCTCACATTGAATTCTGGAATAGCAGAGCCAAAAAAAAAATATAAGAATAAGACGTTCTCCCAGCCCAGCCCAAGACAATTTATGAGACTGGAAAGAGATATTTGTGACATAAGGATGGAGGCTGGCCTGGTGTCCATGCAGATGAAACACCAATTGTGGGAGCAGGAGGTGATGACAGAAGCAACAGTAACTTCAGGAGTTCTCAAGTCAGAAACAGTAAGGATACCTGACAATTCATCAGAAAAAGATTGTCCTATATTGCACTGGATTTAGGATAAGACATTGTTTAGGAAACCCCACAATGCTTTCCTGGGAGAGGATCAAAGTGCAGACCAAGAAAATAGTGAACACAATTTGTCCCAGACCACACACCTTGGGCACTAAAAACTTCCAAGCCCCTAGAACTAGCTATGAAAAAAGTAGTGCAAAAAAGTCTGAATCTTAAGACAATGCCTCCCCCTCAAGCAGGAACAGAGCCCAATTATAACATATAGCTCAAAATCAACAAATAGGGTGGAAAGATGAGCAACTAACAACAACAACAAACATGACCATAAAAACCACTGTGGTGACAAAGAAAATCAAGAAACAAACTCAGAAAACCATGAAGTCAAAATAGCAACAAGCAGTCTCAAAGGGGAAAAAAATATATATGAATTGGACATGAGTCCAATAAAAATATCTGGAAGAGCTTAAACATTATTTTTGAAATGAAGTTAAGTGGTGGAAGAAAAATTAGGTAAAGAAATTAAAGCAAAGGAAGAAAATTATGAAAATAAAATTAAGTTTGGTAAAAGAGGTACACAAAAATACTGAAGCAAATAACACTTTAAAAAACAGAATTGGCCAAATGGAAAAAAAATTCAAAAGTTCATTGAAGAAAATAATTACTTAAAAATTTAGAACTAGGAAAATGGAGGTTAATGACTCCATGAGACATTATGAAACAATAAAAAGGCAAAAGAATGGAAAAATGGAAGAAAATGCAAAATATGTCATCTGAAAAAAAACCAACTAACCTGGAAAATAGATCAAGGAGAGACAATTTAAGAATTATTGAACTACCTGAAATCCATGATTGAAGAAAGAGCCTAGACATCATATTCCAAGAAATTATAAAGGGAAACTGCCCCAATATTCTATTAACAGAGATTAAAATAGAAACTGAAGAAATCCACCAATCACCACATGAAAGAGATCCCAAAATGAAAACTCCAAGGAATATTATAGTCAAATTTTATAGCTTCCAGATCAAAGAGAAAAATATTTCAAAAGTCAGAAAAAAACTAATCATATATCATGGAGCCATAGTGAGTATCACAGTATCACACAAGATTTAACAGCTACCATATTTAAGGAGAGGAGGGTTTAGAATATCATATTCTGGAGGACAATGGAATTAGAATTGGAGCCAAAAATCACCTACCCAGCAAAGCTGAGTGTAACCCTTTGGGGGGGGGGAATTAAAATTTAATGGAATAGAGAGCTTTCGAGTATTCCTGACAAGACCAGAGCTTACTAGAAAATTTGACTTTCAAATACAAGACTCAAGAGAAGCATAAAAAGGTAACAAGAAAGAGAACTCATGAAGGATTCAATGATGTTAAACTTTTTACCTTTCTGTATGGGAAGAAGGTAAATATAATTTCTAAAACATTTTTTAACTATTAGGACCAATGGAAGAATTCTGCATAAAAAGTAGATACAGGAGTGAGGAGTGACTTAATTCTGTTGGGAAGAGGTAAAAAAAAATAAAAAGAAGAGGCAAAAAAGAGTGATCCCCTGGGAGAAAGGGAAAGGGAGAGAGTTATCTCATATAAAAGAAGCATGCAAGAAAAAGCTTTTAGAGAAGGAGGAAAAGGGGGAGGGGGACAGGCAACACAAACCTCACTAACATCTGAAGTTGTACAAAGAGGAAAATATATGCACAATTGGTAATAAAAATCTATTTTACCCAAAAAAGAAGTAGGAGGATAAAAGGATAAGATAAAGACGCTAATAAAAGGAAGGGCAGATAATGAAGGCAGTGATCAGAAATAAAACAGACTTAAGGAGAAAGAGACAGACAGACAAAGAGAGATGGGGTTAGGGGAGAGAGAGAGAGAGAGAGAGAGAGAGAGAGAGAGAGAGAGAGAGAGAGAGAGAGAGAGAGAGAGAGAATGGAAGTATATGTATGATTAGTAATCATACCTGTGAATGTGAATGGGATGAATTTACCCATAAAATAGAAGTAGATAATTGAATGGATTAGAAACCAGAATCTAGCGATATGTTGTTTCTAAGAAACACACTTAAAAGAGCCATACACAGTTAAAATAAGGGGCTGGAGCAGAATCTATTATGCTTCAACTGAAGTAAAAAAGGCAGAGGTAGCAAGCAGGATCTCAGACAAAGCAAAAGTAAAAATAGACCTAATTAAATGGGATAAGCAGAGAAATTAAATATTGCTAAAATGAACCATAAACAATGAAGTGATATCTACACTAAACATATTGCACCAAATGGCATGACATTCAAATTCTTTGTATGTGTTTGTCTTTTTGGAGGGGGGAAGGCAAGGCATTTGGGGTTAAGTGACTTGCCCAAGGTCACACAGTTAGTAAATGTTAAGTCTCTGAGACCAGATATGAACTCAGGTCCTCCTGATTCCAGGGTTGGTGCTTTATTCACTTTGCTAGCTAGCTGCCCCAAATTCTTAAAGGAAAAGTTAAATGAATTACAGGATGAAATAGTAAAACTATAATTATGGATGACTTTACCTTTCCCCTCTCAGAACTGGATAAATCTAACCATAAAATGAAAAATAGGAAGAAGCAAAAGAAATGAATTGTATCTTAGTAAAGTTAGACATGCTAGACCTCTGGAGAAAACTGCATGGGCATAGAAAGGAGTATACTTTTCTTTCAATTGTATATGGTATTTTCACAAAAACTGACCATGTATTAGGGAATAAAAACCCCACAACCAAATGCAGAAAGCAGAAATATTGAATGTACCTTTTCAGAGCATAGATAGAAAAGGCCAAAGTGTAACCTGGTAAGAAATGAAGACATGGCCTGACAGCTTTCCTTAAGTGGAGGTTCTGGAGTAAACTATTCAGTCAGAGGGAAGGTGAAAGGAAAGAAAGGTTATTTACTAGGTGTGAATTCTAGGGATTGAGTGACCCACTAGAGTGAAGAGGTTCCTGGAGTGTGGCAGAGAAGTTTAGAGTTCAACTTGGTGAAAAATGAATGACTTAGTCTATTTGTCAATATATCTTGGATAGGAACTCCAGGTGAATGATGATTTGGGTCAAGAATTACAAAGGAATCAGAAAGGGGACTGGATCACATTTGGGAAGTTTTGCAGTGCTTTCAATAATCTCTGGGTGTTTCTTGAAATGAAAATTTATCTTTAGTGGTGTGATAGGTCTGCAAATCATGGATTACTTCAATCTTACAGGATACTGGAACTTGTAAGCTTTTACATAGCGTTAGGGCTAGAAAGAAACTCAGAGGTGTAATGGTAGTTGGAATTCGAAGATCTTTGAAGATCTAAGCCGAGGGGAATTTGAAGACCTTCCCTGCTTTGAAAGTAAACTCTGCCCCCTAATAGGCTGAATGTAATGACATGGAAGAATTTGCTGAAGGGTGAAGCAGTGCCCACAGGAAGCTGGGAGTCAGAACTAGAGAGCCATGAGAGAGAGAAGATGCTCGAGCAAGGAGTTAGTCAGGTTTGTGAGTAAATATTGATCTTGTATTGGTTTGTGGGAAGGCTAAAGGATGATGTGACTCTCTGCTATGATGTGGTGCATTAACTTCTGTGTTGTTATGATGGATTTGGTTTCCTGGGGTTAGGATTTGGTTTTCTGGTGTCTAATTACATGCTTTGCTTCTGTACTCTATATGGAGAGTTTGTTGTATTTTGCGATCAAGTGCCATGTGGGAATATTTATAGTCACGGTTGGCATATTTATCGTGATAGTGGGCACTGTAAATATTGCATTGGTACTACAAGAGGTCATCTCGTTCATCTACATTATTTTATAGATGAGGAAAGTGAGGTTGCAAGTGATTTAATAATTTATTTAGGGTTACAAAGGTAGTAAGTGAAAGAATTAAGACTTGAACTCTGACTTCAAATCTAGGGTTCTTCCCTTTTTGCTAAACAGAAGAATCTGGTCATTCTGGAGACAAAGACAAAGGTCCAGAACCATAGAATTTCAAAGTTGGTAGGGACTTTCATCCAGTCCATCCGTGAAAAGAACTTCCCGCAAAAACACACCCAACAAGTTGTTGTTTAGCTTTTTCTTGAAGACCTCCAAAGGAGAAGAGACTGACTACCTCCAGAGGCAAATAATGTAACTTAAAATGGTTCAAATTTTTCAGAAGTTTTTCCTCACAACAAACCTAAATTTGCCCCTTTACAGCTTCTACCCATTGTTCCTAGTTGCTCCTTCTTCCACATTCCTTCTTCCAGTCTTTTACATTTTAAACATTCATTATGTCCCATCTGAGTCATTTCTTCTCCAGATTAAACATCTCTGGTTTCTTCAATAATCCCAGCAGAAACCAAAATGAGACTAACCTGGCCTTCCTTATTCTTGCCAAAGCCATGGTGGCTCTTTATGATCACTTTTACAGAAGTGAACTAGTCATATCTTTATTGATCCATTCTAGAATTTTCCCAGGAATCAAAGTCAAGCTCATGGGCATTTCATTTGCAAGACCTATGTTAATCGTTCTTCCCTTTTTGAAAACTAGAACGTTTGCCCTTCTCCAGGTCTGCAGAATCTTTCCCCATCTCTATGAGCTTTCAAATATTAGTGACAGTTGTCCAACAATCATATATACCAATCTTTTTTTCTTGTACCCAAGGATGGAGTTCGTCTCAGTCAGCTGATATGAGTTGGACCAGGGTGTTTTATGAAGAGAGGAAGTTTGGTTCAGTAGATAGAGTACTGGACCTGGAGTCAATGTAGCCTGGGTTTTAATCTTGCTCCAGACACATTTGACATGGGTAAGTCACTTAATTTCTCAGTCTTAGTTTCCTCATCTGTGAAGTGAAGGGTTTGGGTTTAATGGACCCTTCCAACTTGAAATCTATGATTTTTGTCCTCAATTCTCTTGGGCATCAATTATCAATTGGCATTTTTCTACACAAAGCAGAAAACAAAATGGAGAGTTTTTATGAAACTGTGAATTTCCATTTCATACAACTTGGTTTTTTAAGTATATAATAATAAATTCTGTATTATTTTCAAAAACTCCTGACTTGTCCTATTTACTTATGAACCACCTTTTGTTTTTTCCATCTCTATTGCTAACCATCTCCTTCCATGACCTCCCCCTTCCCATTGAGAGAAAGAAAATAAAGGGGAAAAACCTTGGAACAAATCACCTTGGTCAAGCAAAATGAATCCACACATTGGTCACATCTAAAAATCTATCACTTCTCTGTCAGGAGATGGATAACATGCTTCAGCATAGGTCTTCTGGAACCATGACTGGTCATTGTTTTAAAGAAAGCTCTTAAGTCTTTCAAAGTTGCTTTATAATGTTCTTGTATAAGTTGGTTTTGTTTGTGACTATTCCCTCCTCTTAGTCTCCCTCCATCACCACTTGTTTTCCTACCAAGTTTGATATATGTCTATGACAAGCTCATTTTCCCTTTGTTCAACCCTCACTTGCCCATTTCAGGGGAATGAGGTTCGTCTAATGCCCACTCTTCCCACTCCTTCTATGTTTGTATATTTCACATGCCCCAATTATGAGAAACAGAAAGTCCCATATCTGTCTTCCTCTATTCTACAAAAGTTTATCCTTCCTTTTGGCAAGGTCAATGTGTGAGTCAACCTCATTATAAATGTGTACATCCCTGGAAAGTACACTGCCAAGGTAAGTGAACTTGCCCACAGGATTCAAAACTTCTCCATTTGCTGACGTCAATCATTCCATATATGGATGGTATGAGAGTGGAGCAACTGTGTTGTCTTGGTGTTGATTGTTAGGCCAAAATTACCACAAGCAGCAGAGAATTGATCAGAGAGATCAATTGAATTGAGTTGAACTGAGTGCACCATCATCTGCAAACAGAAAATCATGCCCAAGATTTTGATCTTAGCTTGTAGCCTTTTCAAGTAGAAGAATTTACCACCATTGCAATAGCTGATCTTGATGCTGTGTCTATCCTCACTGAAGGTTCTGAAGGAAAGTATGAGGAGAGAAGAGGTATTAGACTGAGTACCAAACTGAAGGTCTACAGAGCCATGGTGCTGAACTCATTGTTGTATGCCTGTGAAACCTGGACAGTCTCCCAGTGCCATGCCAGGAAATTGAACAGCTGTCATTTGAATTATCTTAGAAAGATGCTGAAGATATCCTGGCAGGATAAGGTACCAGACACTGAGGTCATTTCTTGAACTGAAGTGCCAAGCATTCAAATTCTGCTTCAGAGAGTGCAACTTCTATGCACTTGCCACATTGTTCAAATCTAAAACATATGCTTTCCAAAATGACTATTTTATCGAGAACTCACACAGGGTAAGCATTCATATGGTGATCAGAAGAAGTGATACAAGGATATTGGAATTGATTGTGTGGCATGGGAGACACTGACAGAGGACCACTCAGCATGGCACACCCACATCAGAGAAGATGCTGTGCACTCTATGAGCAAAGCAGAATTGAAACAGCTCAAAGGAAACACAGGATGTACAAATTTACAGAATCCAATCAAATGTTCATATGGACTATTTGTGCCTGATCTGTGCTAGAGCATTCCCAGCTGGTATTGGTCTAGTCAGTCACAGTTGGACACACTGAAACTTGACTCTAGCATAGTGATGTCATTTTGATCCTCTTTGAGAACGAAGGGCAACAACTTAGTTAACTTATCCCTCTTTTTACTCTCTGTTCTCTTTTCTCCTCTTCAAACACTCAGAACAAAACTATTCCCCCACCTCAGTATCTCTGGTTTTCTCATTCAACTCCCTCAGTATCCTCTGAATGCGTCAAGGTTCTGGAGAGATACTTGATTCTTTACTACCCTTCATTAGAACATTAGCAGTACATTATCTTCCTAATTCATCAAATAGATGTACTTTTCTAGGTTTCTCTAGGCCCTTGTATTTGTATTTCCGAATTCCTACTTAGTTCTGGTCTTTACATCCAACATATTTTAAAGTCCTCTTTTCCATTAAAAATCCAACCCCACAAAAATACCAAAGTATTTTATTCAGTTTTTCGGGGTAAGTTATTCTTGGTTATAAGTCTATCTATTTTGGAATATCATATTCCAAGTTCTCTGATTTTTAGATAAGTTGTCAGCTCTTGATTGATTCTGACTGTAGTTACTGGGTGCTTGAATTTCTCCTTTCAAGATGCTAACAGTAATTTTTCTTTGACATGAGAACTCTGGATTTGGGATTGGACATTCCTAGGACTTTTCCTTCAAGAGTTCCCTTTGGTGGAGGGAGGGGAAAGAGATAGTTGGTGGATTATTTCTAGTTTTTCTTTGCCCTCTTATTCTAAGAGATAGCAGTAATTTTCCATTTATAAAAAATAGTGCCTTGTTTTTTTTAATCATGGTTTTCGAGGAGTTGAATAATTCTTAAATTATTTTCCCTTGAACTGTTTTCCAAGTCAATTTTCTTTTATGCTAAATATCTTATATTTCCTCCTATTGATTCTATTTTGATTTTCTCCTATCCCTTCTTCCTACTTCATGGAGTCACTGATTCAAGTCTAGTCTAGTTCCATTTTCAGGGAGTTCATTTCTTGGATAAGGTTTGCCAGTTCCTCTTCTAAGCTAATTATTTTCCTACCAGTTCTTTCCTTAAGAGCTTTTATTTTATTTTTAATTTTTTGTCCCATTTATTACAGGTATTCATGTAGTTCTTGTAGAAAATCCTTTTTTCCTCTTAGTGTCTTTGTTTTCAGTTGTTGTGGCATTAGATCGGCAAAAAAAAAATGTGTATGTTGGTTGATGTTGTAGCTTTACTTTCTAAATTAGAGTTTTACTTCAGAGCTAGGCTGCTTGGTCTCTCCTTGGGTCCCCTAGATTCTTGCTCTGACTTCCTCCACCTGGGGTTCAATTACCCGGCATCTTCAAGGTCCCTCGTGCTATATATTCAAAGTCCCCTCTGGGAAATCAGGACAGAGTGCTAGGGACCTCTAGAACCCCAGGTTATTCCCTGCTTGAGTGCTGTAACACTGCTAATTGGCAGCACTTCCCCGTGCTTTCAAGTTTCCTACCCTGGAGATTTCTGATGTCCTTGAGGTTTTCCCAGGTGTACCCTCCACTCTTGCTGCCTCCACACACACAGCCTTTCAGACTACACATGTCCCATCTCTATGTTGTCACACTCTCTAATCAGAAGGGGTTCCCTTTGCCATTGTTTTCATTAGCTTCCGGATGCATGTTTGTGCAGTTCTAGGGTGGACAAAGTCATTGTAGTTTTCCATTGGATTTCTCAATCATTAATCTTAAACTTAAAGATTTGTTGAAAAAAGATAACAAGGGCATTATGCAGTCTGCCTTCCATTCAGGCTGACATCTTGGCAGGAAGTCATCAGTATATTTTCTACGCACCTGATGGTGACTGTCTTCCAGCATTAGAAAGACTCAATGTTTGTGGGGGATTAGCCTTTTTAAATTCCTAACTCCAAAGAATTAAAACAGTGGGTGAGAGTTATAGGAATATGGATTTAGTTTCCATTTTAGGGGGGAAATCCTAATATTTAAAACTGTCCTCCGAAAAATGGATTTCCTGAGGAGCTCTCCATCACTGATGGTCTTCAGGTCTTCAAACAGAGGTTAGATGACCTTTCACCAAGAAAGCTAAAGAAGGGATTTCTTTTCAAATATTGGTTGGACTAACTGTGTTCTGAGGTGCCTTCTAGCTTGAAGTTTCTATGCTTCCAGGTGGTCCTATTATTCTACAAAATTTCAGAAAGAAATATTTGAATGCATTCATAAGTGAATGGCTGAATGAAGGAATGAACAAGTATTTCCAAAATGCTTACCATGTGCCAAGAACTGTGCTAAGCCTTTTAGAGATACAAAGAAAAGCAAGAAAGACTCTCTTTGCCCTTGAGGAGTGTATGTACTAACAGAGAAAGACAATATATGCATCTATTTTTAAATATCTATAGTCATGTATGTATTCGTGTATATATAACTATGTAACTACATATATAAATATATAGATGCATTTAAGATTTTCTTCCTTCTATATAAAATTGAAATATAGGGTATCCAAAAAAGTCTCAGTTCAGAGTGACCTGAGCTCTGAGTCAGATAAGGCAAAGACTCACCTATCAGAGCCTGGTATCCCAGAATCCATCTTTCACTTATACAGTGTGTTTCAAAAGTCTGTTTTAAGCTATTAAAGTTTAAAACTGCACTGAGTCCTGGGGCATGGGCTATAATTTCATTCAATATGTAAGGAAGATAATCTTAATAATCAGAGTTATTCTAAACTACAATGGACTGCCTTTTCAGGTAATGAGTTCCTCATCATTGGCACCTTTCAGGGAAGCTTTGGCATGCATTCCTACATGTACCAAGTGGAAGACTACACTAGATGGAAGATCTTGGATGTTTCTTCCAGTTTTTAGACTTCTCAATTTGATAACAAAAAACTTTAGTATTTCAGATTTTAATTTTGATTCCTTGTTGATGAAATCATGGAGCTTTTAAAATATTTCCTATATTCCCTCTGGAACTTCAGTAAAGCCCAGTAATATTTTTTCTACCAATGGGCTATAGAATCAAAACCTTAGAAGGGAACTTAAGGAAAAGGCTCTCTTGGCTCTAACAGAACTCAGTTTAATAAATACCTGATACTCATGTGCTGGACGTGATACATTTCATTTCAGCAATTGTTCCCTGGAGCTCAGCCAGAGCAGGAATGGAAATGATTTACTCTAATTCTGGCTAGGTGTCAGTTCCATGAGTCTGGCCTATAGGGAGGGAGAGCCAGAAAACTTTAGCACAGGATCCTCACGTGCTGATAATCTTCTTTATCAACTCCTGAGAATACTCCTATGGTTTATATTTAATGTCCTGGGCAAAATAATAATTGTTGGAATTCTTCTATTCCAGAGTTCTTAACCTTGTTGTGTCATGGACTCCTCTGGCAATCTGATGAGCTCGATGGATCTTATTCATGCGTTTTATTAATTACCATCTTTAAAATAAGATTACACTGGAAATCAAATATATTTTGATTGTATTGAAATACAGTTATCCAAAAAAGTCTTAGAAACCAATTCACAGGCTCTTTAGGGGAAGAACTCTTGTCCTAGGACAGGGGTGGGGAACTTGCAGCCTTGAAGCCACATTTGGTCCTGTAGGTCCTGATGTGGGGCCCTTTAATTGAATCCAAACTTCACAGAATAAATCCCCTTAATAAAAAGATTTGTTCTGTAAAACTTGGACTCAGTCAAAAGGCTTCACCCAAGAACCTAGAAGCTCACATGTGGCCTTGAGGTGGCAGGTTCCCCACCAAGACTTCAGGATTTATGAGGATTTTTGAGTCTATCTTTTCATCACCACACCACTATCACCATTTAACAGATAATGAAAGCAAGGCTCAGCAAAATAAACAATTCAATGATTCACCCATGGTCAGGGAGATAACAAGGGTTGGGACCAAGGCATGAACCTATTTCTTCTGCACCAGGCCATTCATGGACTGTCTTATGTAAGAGCTGTTTGTACCCCGGTATTGCATAAATGTTCTCATATCCTGGCTTAAACCCTGGCTCTCATACTTAGGATTTGTGTGGAGCAAACCTCCTCACCTCTCTAGACGTCAGCTTCTGTAGTCAGCGAAATGCTGTAGACTAGAGCATAGGCTGCTAGGCATGGAGTCAGGGGAAGGTGAGTTCAAAGCCTGCCTCAGACTGTTCCTGGGCAAGTCACTGAACCTCTATCCAAATGCATGCATGCATGCATGCACATACACACACACATACACCTGTGTGTATATATGTACTGTGTATATGTACATGTATGTTTATGCATGCATGCATGTTTGTGCATATATGTACTTATATGTAGGCACCTGTAGCTATGCATGAGCACATATGTGCAAATTTATGCAACATACATAAGCATGCACATACACGAACACATACACAATACAACACACATATAAATAGTGTATGTGTATGCGTATGTCTCCCTATGTGTGTGTATATGCATATATTTGTACGTTTGTCCATATGCATACATGTATATGACATGTGCATGCATGTTGCATGTTTGGGTGTGTATATTAAATATATATATATGTATATATACGACTTTGCAAACCTTGAAGTGTTACAAAAATATCAGCTACCATCATCATCACTATTATTATGATTGCTCTTTAAAATAGGTGTAGTCATGCTACAGGGTTATATTGTGCTGAGAAAAATGAGAGCTCTCTTCATCTGATAATCCTTTTCTAGTTTTCCTCTATGTTTCCATTCCTAAGTGTTTTTTTTCCTTGAAGAAGGACAGTGACCTGCCTTCACTGATATACATCAGGCTAAGGTACTCCTATCATAGAATAACATGTGATCTAAGAAGGTGCATTATCTCCCAGTCAGCCTGAACTATCAATCCATCTTGGGGGACCTTCAAGCCAGTTAGGATAGCTTTTAGTTTTTAGGAGGCATTTCAATCGTTCACGATGGATTGAGCGAGCTTTTCCTGCAAGGGTCAGTCTTTTTAGTTTAACATTTTTCAGGAAATCTTGAAGCACTATACAATCATTAATTATTATTTTTTCACTAGTCTTTATAAGCCTGAGTTTATACTGATTACACTTCAAAGGCAAGGTCTCCATGACCAGGTCAACTATCAACGAGCTTCAGAGTTACTAAGCTCCTATTCCTATTTCCTTTCTTCCTTCAAACCTCGAATTTCATTTTGGGGTAACCATTAGACAAGTAATAAAATAGTCTACTTACTGTATTAAAAGGAGGTAGTGTTTGACATCTAAACGAAGATGAGAATTCTTTTCCATATGGTCTGAAAAAGTCACAGATGTTTACCATTATTTGTGCAGATACTCTGTGTGTGTGTATGTGTGTGTGTGTGTGGTTCCCTTTTCACTATAGAAATGCGCTAATCCAACTCTTTTCCTGTACTATGTATGTATTTTAGATATATGTAGCCCCCCCAGCCCAACACCCCCCCACACACACACACTTTGTTCCTTAGAACATGAGCTCCTGGAGGGCAAGAATCAGGTTTTCGCCTTTCTTTGTATCAGAAGCACTTAGCACCATGTCTGGGACATAATAAATTTTTTCTCACTGATTGAAGCATGAGGTTTGACAGGGCATCCAGGCTATAACTATTTGTCAATTCTAGTGTTTGTAAGTTTGAACTTGATATTGATTAAACTTCAAAGACAAGATCTCAGTGACCAAAGAACTTCCTTTCTTCTGTGTCAAAATGTTTTGCCAGAGTATTCCTCCTGCCCCTCTCTTGTGGCATAGAGGTGACCTTGGCCTTGAGAAGTGATGTCAGTGGAGCACAAACACCACAGGGGGTGTAGGCTTGCAGAAGTATTCTCAGCCAAGCATGATGGATTAGAGGTCTGAAAGCCAACCAAGCTAAGTGTGGAACAACTCATCCCCAGAGCCTTGACTCCCAAGAGATATTGTTTTATTTTATTTGTTGGTAAAGCAAATAGTAAAAGCCAAACAAAAGACAAAACAAGAAGTACCTGGGCAAACATTTTAAGTTCAGCCATTTGTAGTAAGAATTTAATCATCAAGTTTTAGGAACTGAAAAATTCAGCTATGGAATTTCGTTAAGTTCGCTATAAAGATGGGAGATGGTAGTATCCCTGGAGGTCTTCCAGCAAATGGTGGAAAGCTGCTTGCTAAGACTCTTGCAGAAGGAATTCTTGCTCAGGGACATATTGGATTAGATAATTTCTTTGTTCCTTTCCAACTCCAAGAGGACATAACTTCTGTGAATGTTTAAGGCCATTAGTAATTCCCAAAGACAAACAGTATCTTCTTGCATGAGTTTTTCTAGAGCCTTTTTTAAGATCTCTCCTTTGTTCTTATGCTATCCACATTATCTGCTCTTTTTACAGCTTATGTAGGAACTATGCCATTTTTTCATTTTTATATCCCCCCAGCACAGAGACTTGTGCATAGTAGGTGCTCAGCATAACTTGTTGTTACTTAAATTAGATTCAACAGGTAGAAGTGTTTCCATCTGTATTAACTGAGAAAGCATTCGCATCAGTGCAGAAATCTTTAATGCCATAAGTTTGCCACACAAGCTTAAAGCATGCATCACTGTGTCTAAATTCTCTTCATCTATTTAAAAAAGATGCCTGTTCTCTATTATGAAGTAATAGACGATCTTAAACTCACCAAGCCTTTGGTTTCAATAAGGCATCAGCTATCTCCTATTCCTCTTAGTATGCACAGGACTCTTAAGATGTTCACTAGAGTTAAAGAACTCACTCAAAATCTGTGCACCTGGAACATTTCTAGTCTGGACTATGTAATTTCACTACTTGTTATGATCTGCTTTGCATCATTCTCCAATTGTTCTGGTTAGGAGTCTTGTCTCTCTCAACTACACAGTGAGCTCCTTGATGAAAGGAGCTATCTCCTGTACTCTTGTATCTACACTCTCTCTCTCTCATACACACACACACACACACACACAAACACACACAAGTACATACAAGACATATCAGACACTTGGAGACATAGCAGGAAATATGAGCCTGGAAGGGATAACTAAATGAGAAATTTGGGATCCAAGAAAGTCTCAACCCTGCACAAGCAATAAACCAAAAATTAGGTGAGCTTGAAAGGAGAGAAAATTTGAATTACTACACATGTGTTAAAAAAAATAAAAATAAAAAACAGCTGCACAAATCCAGAACAAGGGAGGTTTGGTTATGTTTTTTTAAAAAAAGCCCTAGAGTTTTTGTAGATTGCACGTTCAATGAGAGCAGAATAATATGGTGACTGAAGGGGCATAGGCTACATTCTGCACTTCCAGAGTGAAAGAGGTAACCAACTGTATCATAAACACTGTTCATTTCCTGGTGCCATAATTCAGAAAGAACATTGACAATCTAGTTCAGGGGTGCTTAACCTGGGATTCATGAAATATTTGCTTACTGAAAAGAATTAACAAATATTGAAAAATCACCTGATTTTTGAGGTAGTAAGTTCCCTTCCCTTGAAGGTGTTTAAAGGGAAAATGGATTTGTCTTAGGTATTATAAAGGTGATTCTTTTTTAAATACTTTTTTTTGCTTTTTGGAGGGGAAAGGCTGGGCAATTGGAGTTAAGTGACTTGCCCAAGGTCACACAGCTAGTAAGTTATAAAGGTGATTCTTAAAGTGAGGAGGCAGTAATAGTGTCTTCTAAGGACCCTTCAGTTATAGGATTTTGTCATTCTTATACTTCATTTTAATGGGAAAGGCTGTAGATGGAAATTGAGATGAGTTTACTGGAATCCATACTCCAGGGTATTAAACTCTAGAGACAGACTTTCCCAGGCACACCTTCAGAATACAACCATTCCTCCTTTAATAAGGAGGTAGTAAAAAAAAAATCTTAAAAGTCATGCCCTTGGTAGTTTCAGAAAAATCTTACAAGATTCCTATGAACTGATACAAAGTGAAAAAATGCAGAACCAGGACACATAGTAATAGCAATGTAATAGCAATAATCAATTGTGAATGGCTGAGATGCTTCAATCAATACAATGACTGATGACAATTCTAAGGAACCCATGATGGAAAACGCCACGCACAACCAGAGAAAGAAATGATGAACTGAGTGTAGAAAGAAGCTTAGGTTTTTATTTCATTTTATTTTTATTGCTTTTCTTTTTCTTTCTTTCCTTTTTTTTACAACATGGGGAATGTGGGAATAATTTGCATGACTTCAAATGAAAAGATACCATATTACTTGCCTTCTCAATGGATGGGAAAGGGGATGGGAAAGAATTTGGAAGTGAAAATAATCTTTTTTTCATTATTCCCTTGCTGGCTAAAGGTAAAGGAGAAACAAAAATATTATTTTAGCAAATGCACTGAGTTTTTTGGAAAAGTTTGTGTGTGTATGTGTGTTGTTTTGTTGGGGTTTTTTTTGCTTTTTTGGAGGTCAGGAGGTAGGGCAATTGGGATTAAGTGATTTGCCCAAGGTCATATAGCTAGTAAGTGTTAAGAGTCTGAGGCTGGATTTGCACTCAGGTCCTCCTGATTCCAGGGTTGGTGCTCTATTCACTGCATCACCTCACACCATAACACACTGTTAAACAGGAAATATATACAGAATTGCCCTATTTCCAGTTAACCATATGTACTGACTCAGCTCTTGTGAGCTTTGGGGATGACAACCTCCCTGGTTGCTTCTGGACAGACATTTATGACTCCGTACTTGGATGTTTTAAGAATGATAAAGTAGGGGCCGGAGGCAAGATGGCGGTGTAGAAGCAGCAAAGTCTCACAGCTCCCAGAGAGCCACCCTAAATACCCATAAAATATGACTCTAAACAAATTTTAGGGCCCCCAAATTCACAAAAAGACAGAAAACACATCTCTCGCTGAAGACAGCTCGGCAGGAGGGGCTCATCGTGGCACACTGGGAGCCAAGGCCAGCCGAGCCAGAAACCAAAACCACAGCCAGGCCCCAGGGTGGACCAGAGGAGCTGAGCCACAGCTTGAGTCTACATGAGAGCAGATCTGCAGCACCTGGAGCAATCTGCACATCGATGGAGCCAGGAAAAAGAAGGATTAGAGAAAGGTCAGTGAAAATCAAGCTTTCAAGCTAAATTTGGGGGAGGAAAAGCAGATTGGCCAATATGCTTCCAGGGCAAAGAAGCAAAGGGGGAAATGTCAGGATCTGCTACAACCAGAAACTGCCTCCACTGGGCTGCTTCAGAGCTCCTGGCCTGTGGACTCTTTAGGGGGGCTGAGATGATTGATCAGGGCCAAGAGCTCTTGTGTTGAGGGGCCTGGATCCAGATTGTGGTCTTGGGTGGTGATCCTAGGGTGCACTTTCAGCAAGCCAAAGCATGTGGGGGGCTGCAGCACCCCCCAATAGCTCCGGCAGCTGTGAAAAACCCAGCAATTTGGGACAGAGCTTTCCCCCCTTGGAAGCAGAGTGCTACAGACCTTAAAAAAAACAACCAATTAATTGACTGACCAACATGAGGAAAAGGAAGCAAAATAAGAACAATAATAAAACTCTAGAATCCTTTTTTGCAGGCAAAAAGGATCAAAGCATGGAATGGGAGGACGACAACACAGTCAGAACTCCCACACCAAATGCTTCCAAGCAACACGAAGATTGCCTACAATCTATAGATCAACTAAAAAAGGACTTTAAAAAACAAATAAGAGAAGTGGAGGAAAAATTGGGAAGAGAAATGAGAATGATACGAGAAAATCATGAAAAGAGAGTCAACAACCTGATTGAAGAAAACAACACCTTAAAGAACAAATTAACTCAAATGGCAAAAGAAGCCCAGAAAGCCAATGAGGAGAACAATGCCTTAAAAACTCAAATTTGCCAAATGGAAAAAGAATTTAAAAAGCATTCTGAAGAGAATAATTCCTTCAGAATTAGAGTTGAGCAAAGGGAAGCTAATAACTTTATGAGAAACCAAGATACTATTAAACAGTTACAAACAAATGAAAAAATAGAAAGCAATGTGAAATATCTCCTTGAAAAAACCACTGACTGGAAAATAGATCCAGAAGAGACAATTTGAAAATTATTAGTTTACCTGAAACCCATGACCAAAAAAACACATTGGAAAGCATCCTTCGAGAAATTCTCAAGGAAAATTGCCCTGATGTTTTAGAATCAGAGCGCAAAATAGAACTTGAAAAAATTCGTCAATCACCTCTTCAAAAAGATCCCCAAAAGAAAACTCCTAGAAATATTATTTCCAGCTTTCAGAATTACCAGTTAAAGGAGAAAATATTACAGGGTACCAAGGGAAAACAATTTGAATACTGTGGAACACAATTAGGATAACCCAGGATCTGGCAGCTTCTACACTGAGGGATCAAAAGGCCTGGAATATGATATTTCGAAGATCAAGGGAGATGGGACTAAAACCAAGAATCACCTACCCAGCAAAATTGAGTATAATGTTCCAGGGCAAAATATGGTCATTTAATGAGGTGGAGGACTTTTAAGCATTCTTGCTGAAAAAACGAGAACTGAACAGAAAATTTGACAATCAAACACAAGAAGCATGAGAAGGTAAACATGGGAAAGAAATCATAAGGAACTTATCAAAGTTGAACTATTTATATGCCAATATGGAAAAACA
>CM053595.1:6166364-6184036 GCA_028646575.1 Pseudocheirus occidentalis | reverse complement strand
ATAAACTCTAAACTGGGTATCATGCCACACAGGAGAGTAGGGGACATGGGGATGAGAGGGGGGATGACAGAGGGGAGGGCAGGGTATGGGGGAGGGATGCTGGAAGCACATACTTCAGTAAAGGGACAGGGACAGAGTAGAGAATAGAACAAGGCAGGGCTGGATAGGAAGGAGGGACATATGATCACACTGTCACAATATGTCCACTGTGAAGATGTCCTGTGCAATTACACATGCACAACCTGTATTGAATTGCGTGTCCTTTCAGTGGGGGTGGGTGACAAGATAGGAACCAAAAGAATCTAGAATTCAAAGCTCTGCAATACATACAACCAGGAATTAAGATATACAGGGACTGGGGTAGGGAGACCCTCCCTGCCCTACCAGAAAGTTAAAGGGGTGTTGGAGGAGGGCACAAAAGAGAGCAGATCAGGGGAGGGGATTTACAGTGGGATCCCTGGTTTGGGGTTGAGGGTTGGGGAAAGATGGGGAGAAAATTTGTAACTCAAAAATCTCATGGAAATGAATGATGTAAACAAGAAAACAAATAAAAAATAATTTTAAAAAAAGAATGACAAAGTAATTGTCTTGTTGGCCAGTGAACTAAAAGAATCAATGACTTGGTAGACATTTAAAAAGGGGATGTATATGCCCCTGTCTCTGTCTTCCTTTTATCCAGCAAGTGGTATCATGTAATGCTGAGACTTCCAGAGAGGGGTGAGAGAAGGATTGTCCTTTTTCCCACTCTGACCACCACATAGCCATGTTGGCATAGCATTTAAAATGCACATTCTGCCTTGGCAACTCTGAGATTGAACCTCAGAGCTTTAACTTCCTTTTCTGATTTATTTCTTTAATGACCAAACTAAACTAAACTGACCATTCATCTCAAGATAAGTGTGTTCTTGCAAATAAGAAAGAATCAGAAAGCCTGGATCCTGAAGTTAGAACTGAAAGGGAACAAAAAGAGTTTCTGCATTAGAAAATATGATACAGGATCAGATGCCATTTGGTGGCTTAGAATCCCATTCCAAGGCAGAGAGTAGGGGTTTCAGTCTTGAAACGAGACTGAGGACCCCAGCTACATCATGAAAAGAGTGCAAATGATAAGAGCAGTGAACAGATCTCTACTCAGGTCATACCAGTTTGAAAGCACCAAAAACCTGTGGGTCCTCAGATTAAGCTGTGCTGGGAAAAAAAAAGAACAAACAATGGAAAAAAGGGAATCTGATCATAAAAATCTACTGTGGTGAAAGAGAAGCTCAAGATAGAAACTCAGAAGAAGATAATAACTTGAAATCATCTACAAAGTCTCAAAGAAAAATACAGTTTGAACACAAACTTGAGAAGAATTCTAGAAAAGCTAAAAAAATAGAGAGGTATTTAAAAAAAAGAGGAAAAGAATATTTGAAAAATCATAGCAATGAAGGTAAAACGAGGAAAAAGTGATGAGAGCTACATAAGAAAATTTAGCTTGGTAAAAGAGGCACAAAAAAAAATGATGATGAAAATATCTCCTTAAAAATTAGAATTGGCCAAACAATAAAGGAGGTACAAAAAGTCATTGAATAAAATAACTCCTTAAGACTTAGAAGTGAACAAGTGAAAGCTAATGATTTCCTGAGACATCAAGAAAGAATAAAACAAAGTCAAAAGATTGAAAAAAATATTAGAAAATATTAATTATCTCATATAAAAACAGTTGACCTGGGAAACAGATCAAGAGATAACTTTAAAAATTATTAGTTCAAGTGAAAATAATGAACAAAAAAAGAGCATTGACATCATGTTTCAAGAAATTATTAAAGAAGAACTATTCAATATCTTAGAACCACAAGGCAAAGTAGAAACTGAAAGAATCCATCAGTCACCTCCAGAAGGAAATTGCAAAATGAAAACTTCCAGGAATATTATGGCAACATTCCAGAACTCCCAGGTCAAGGAGAAAATACTGCAAGCTAACAGAAAGAAACAATTCAAATACTGTGGAGCTATAATCAAGTTCACATAAGACTTAGCAGCTACTGCAATAAAGAAATGAAGAGCTTGAATATTATATTCTGAAAGACAAAGGATTAGAATTACAACCAAGAGTAACCTATCCAGCAATTCTACAAGTATTATCCTACAGAGGAAAAAAAATGGACATAAAACGAAATTGAAGACTTTCAAGCATTCCCAATTAAAAGACCAGAACTTAATTGAAAATGCGATGCTCTAACAAAAGACTCAAGAGAAACACAAAAAATTAAACATGAATGAGAAATCAGAAGGAGCTAAGCAAGGTTAACATTCCTATATAGGAAGATGATATATATAACCCCTAAGAACTATATCATCATTAGGATAATTAGAATGAGACCACTTAAACAGAGAACATGGATGTGAGTCTATTATGTTGCAATGAACTCAAAAGAAGAAGAGAGTGAGAGAGATACACAAAAAGAAGGAGTGGAGAGAAAAAATTGGAGAAATTATCTCAAGAACACAAAGAAATGTTTATACAGTGGAGGGAAAAATCAAAGGAAAGGGGTAGCAGGCAGTGTTTCAACTTTACTCTTATCTGAACTGGTTCATGGAGAGAAGATAGATAGACAGACAGACAGACAGACAGACAGACAGACAGACAGATAGATAGATAGATAGATAGATAGATAGATAGATAGATAGATAGATAGATAGATATACACAGTTAGATACATAAATCCATCTTATCCAGCAGGAAGAGTGATGAAAGGGGCTTGGAGAAAGCAAGGTGGTGTTAAAATCAAGGGTAAATTAAGGGACTCACTAGTCATAAACAAAATAGACTTATGAGAAGCAACAAGGTGCAAAACAAGATCAATATAAGAGAACATGATAAAGGGAAGTGTACAGTTAGCAACGGCAACTGTGGATGTGAATCAGATGAACTCACCTACAAAACAAGAGGATAGCAGAGTAGATTGGAAGTAAGAATCTATTAATATGTTATTTACAAGATAAGCAATTGAAACAGAAAGATACACACAGTTAAGATAAAGGGCTGGAACAGCATCTACTTACTATACTTCAGCTTAAATTTGAATGCACAAAACAAAAGTAAAAATGGAATAGCTTCAAAATTCTTTAAAGTTAAAAGAAGAGATAGCTGATAAAATTATACAAGTACAGAACTTCAATTTACTCCTCTCAGAATTAGATAAGTCTAACCATGAAATAAACCCCCCCAAAAAAGGATAAGGATATGTATGGAATTTTAGAAAAGTTAGAAATTAAAGGCCTCCAAAGAAAAATAAATGGGGAATAGAAAGGAGTACACCTACTTCTCAACTGTGTATAGCACTTTCACACAAAAAAATTGTGTATTGGAGCATAAAAGCTTCACAAAAAAATACAGAGAAGAAGAAATATTAAATGCATCTTTTTCAGATCATAATTAAATAAAACATGTTCCACAAAGGGTCCTTGAAGCATAGGACAAAAATTATTTGGAAACTAAATAATCCAGTCCTTAAAACTGGGTGAGTCAAAGAACAAGTCATAGAAATAATCAATAATTTCATTAAATACGACAACAATGAATTAATATACCAAAATTCTGAGATGCATTAAAAGCAGTACTTTGGGAGAAATTTATAGCTCAGAACATTTAGATCAATAAAAAAGAAAGAACAGATTAAGAAATTGGGCATGCAACAAAAAAGCTAGAATAATAAATTTAAACTTTCCAACTAAACAGAAAAATTAAATTATTCAAAATCATAGGCAAATTAATAAAATTGAAAGTAAAAAATTTCATTGAATTAATAAACAAAACTAAGAGCTGGTTTTATTTTTTTTACTAGAATAGATAAGCCATTAGTTAATTTTATTGGAAAAAAAAAGAAAGAAGAAAACCAAATTACCAGCATCAAAAGTGAAAAGAGTAAAATCACATCCAATGAAAATGAAATTAAAGCAATAACAAGGAATTATTTTGCCTAACTGTATGTCAACAAAACTAACCATCTAAATAAAATGAGTGAAAATTTATCAAAATATAAAATCCCCAGATAAAAACAAGAAGAACAAAAATAGTTAAATAACTCTATCCTGGAAGGAAGGAAGGAAGGAAGGAAGGAAGGAAGGAAGGAAGGAAGAAAGGAAGGAAGGAAGGAAGGAAGGAAGGAAGGAAGGAAGGAAGGTAGGAAGGTAGGAAGGTAGGAAAGAAGTCTAATATGCTATAAATCCACTCTCTAAGGGAAAAAAAATGAAAACTCCAGGTCTACATGGACTTACAAGTAAATTCTACCAAACACTTAAATAGCAATTAATTCTAATGTTACCTAAACTATTTGGGGAAAAAATAATCAAATTCCTTCCATGACAAAAATACAATTTTGATGCTTAAATCAGGAAAAGAAAAACAGAGAGATTTGTTCCAAAGCATATTGATGGAAATTTGTAAAATAAAATACTAGCAAGGAGATTACAGCAATATACCCCAAATATATCCCAGTCTGAATTTATATCAGGATTGAAGAGTTGATTCACCATTAGTAAAACCATTACAACAATTAACTATATTAACAACAGACCTGTACCAGATCCAAACTGCATTGTGAATTCAGGACACAGAGGCCTCTAAGTGGAAAGAGAAAGACAGAGCAAAGCACTTACATCGCTGTTCTCAACAGAATTTCAATAATTAGACAAGCCACTTAGGGATTATAAGTGATATGTCATTCAAAATTTAATATCGTGTTGTACTCACAAATAGAAAAACCATTTCATAGACTCAGAGAATCTTAGAATTGGAGGGGACCCATCAGTCTATCTAGCCCTCCCTATATTGAACAAGAGTATTTTCTGCAACTTTCCCAACAAATAATCATCAGCCTTTGCTTAAAGATGATAAGTATGACTTTTTAAATGTTTGGTAAACTGAGACTTTGCTCCAGGGTACCAAAAATTTAAAGGAGTGTTTTCTTTCCTGGTGGTGCCCCAACCTTCCTTACCCATATCTCTTGGTCCTCTGCTAGTCCTCTATGTTACTATACTGTTCCCTAACACAATAACCACTGCACCGCCATCCAAATTTCAGCCCCTCAGTTCTAATGTTCTTGTGCTCTTCCACTAAGATCCACTTCCCTTTTGCACTTTCATCTACTACATTCTTACCACGTCCAGGTTCAAGGAAGACAGCCATAGCTAGTCTGCTGGCATTCCCACCTTCAAATGAGTCATTTCATTTACCATCTTATGTGATTACCGACCAAATTCTCTGTGAGACAAGATGATCCTTCCCTGGCATGACTACACCTGATGCTGAGTAGTTTGCACAAAAGTCACTCATAACACGGTGAAAGTGTCTATCAGAGATGAGAGCCTAAACCCCTCCAGACAGCCACTGAATTCCTCTCCATTTTGGCTTAGTCCAGGCCAGCCCTACTATGTCTCCAGCAGCAGGATCCCCAAGAGTAATGTTGTTCTCTTCCCAAGGTCTCCACCCTTATCTTTTGATGACTTATGAACTACAGATCCTGGGTATAGCTCTGGTAAAGGAGAATCCAGTACCTACCATTCCATTTTTTCTTTCTATATCCCTAATTGTTGGGAAGCATTTCCTTACATCAAATCTAATCCACATCTTCAATTCTCTTCTTCTAGTTCTGCTCTCACAATTCAAGCAAAAAAAAAAAAAGACCAAAATTCAGCAATCAAATCAACCCATTCTTTTGTTTCCTGAGGGTATAATTTTATTTGACCCTGGAAACTTGAATCCAACAAGGTCAGCTTAGAAATATTTTGCTCTCTCCTTAACATCTCCCATTTTTATTTTGTACTTTAAGATTCAAATATCATTCCCCAACACTCTCAGTTCATTTTGAACATCAGCAAACCTGAAACCTTCTTATAGAAAAGAAAACTCATCTATTTTGTATTTATTTTCCATTACCTGTCCTCACTTTCATCTACTATATGTGTTTTTTTTAATCAAAGTTGCTCCATGAATACATTCTATTAGTCTCTTGACACATCCCATTCTTCTCTTTAACATAATTGTTTTCGTTTTTGACTGGAAGAAAGAAGAAAAATTAGGAAAGTATCACAGTTATCCAGGCAAGAGATGCTTCAGGCCTAATCATCGTATTAAAGGAGATGGGTGTGTATGTAAAGAGAAGAGATGGACACGAGAGGTGTCATGGAGGTAGTGAAGAAGGAATAGTCAAAGATGACTCTGAGGTTGTAAATTTTAGTGACGAGGAGAATGGGGGTACCCTCACTGAAGATAAGGATGGTTAGACAATATTTTTAGAGGTAAGGATGTTTTATTTCTTGATCTCTTACAACTTCACTGGGTTCCCCTTGGCCAGTTCTGACTTTTCCCCTTTTTTCCTTAAGATTTCCTTAAGATTCTCCTTTTCTAATTGGTTGACTTTCTTTTCATAATCTTGTTTTCCTTGGATTTTTGTTGTCCTTTTTTTCTTTTAAAGTTTTTCCCCAGGTTTTCCTCAATCTCTCTCATTTGATTTTTAAAGCCTTTTTAAAAGTTCTTTTATGAATTCTTTTTGGACAAGTGACCATTTGACCTCTTTGAGGTAGAAGAAGGTTTCTTTGCTTCAATATCTTCTTCTGAAGACAAACTTATTCCCATAGTAAGTTTCTATGAATTTTTTTCCATTTTCCAGTAGCTTAATTTTTATAATTACCTCTAGTTCTGAAGGATGGGAGATGGAACCTCCTTCAGTTCTCCCCACTGGCTTGGAACTGGGACCAAGACTTCTATCTTCCTGTAAATACCCACAGCCAGTGGAGCTCTGGCCCCACTGTTTGTACACTCACCAAGTACGTGCTGTTTTTTCTTGCCCCCCACTTCCTTACACCACAGCTGGGTCTGGCATTCCTTGTCAGCAGAGGTTCTCTCAATCTTCCTGGGGTCAGATACCCAACACCCCTTACTATCCCATTGGCAAAAATTCCTGTGGCTGGGATTGAGGCAGCCTCCCAACCCAGTTAATCCCAGGACTTGTTGCTTACTGTTTAAGTAGACCTAGGATCTAGTCTGCAGGTGTCGGCCCTCCAGAGGGACCAAACCTGGTCGTGAGACTTTTCTTCAGATCTCTGTCCCAGGAGGACCCCTGTTCTGCCCCTACCCTTATTTATTCTTACTGCTCTATGTTCACCCTGAGGCACTATTTCATCTCTTTTGTAGGGAAAAATCTTAGAAGATTGGAATTTTCTGATCTACTCTGCTGCCTTCCCAGAATCATCTCAACATATGCTTTTTTTATAGACATGACATCTCCCCTGATAGGCTAAAATTTCCACGAAGGCAGAGACTTTGATTTATAATGTTCTATCCTCAATGGCTAGCACCGTGTCTGATACACAATAAACATTTAGCAAATGTTTGTTGATTAATAATCAATTGATTGAACTTTTTGTCCTAGTGAAGAAATAGAAATAAAGTGGGTGTCTGTCATTTTGGAAATGGCTATGTGTTGGAAATGTGTTGGAATACCGTGTTATAAGAAAAAATAATAGGAAGAATTGAAAGAAATCTGGAGATATGAACAATAAGTTGCAAGGCAAAATATTTTCTCTAATCCTCACAACCACTCAAACCTCTCCAAAACAGGAATTATGTGCAAGAAATAAAGCAATTTCAACTGTCTCCACTGTCTAGGACACCAAGAATCTAACTAGGTTAAAAATCTAATGAACTAACAACTGAGAAGGCTAATAATCCCTAACCTCTCATTCAATCACTCAGCATCCTTTCCCCACTGCCCACTGCTCTGGTTGCAGGGCTGCATAAGGTAACACATGGGCTTGCAAAAGAATTCAGCTCTATGATCATTCCCTCCTCTCTCCCCACCCCACCCAAAATATTTCAGAGATCCAAAAAGCAAAAGTTTGCTTGGGAAGCAGTAGCAGCAGGAAGAGCAGCAGTGCTCCGTGTCACAACAGAATTCAGCCAGACAGTTACAGAATGGAGGAGACGGAGGAAGGACGCATGTGTCACTGTATGACACTCCACTCCTGGAGGCAAAGAGCCTAGCATTCATCTGGGGCAGTTCTGTCCCTCCAGAAGCCACAGTGAATCATGAATTGAGGAAGCCAAGATGACTTTGTAATCTAATCCCCAGAAGAACTGTCTTCAAAGGAGATGAAGTAAGAAAGTGAACAATAAAAGGAAAATAAGAGGGGGGAGACCAAAATTACCAATACTATTAGGAAGAAGAAAACTCACTTAAAGACCTTGAGCACATACAGAAAAACCATCAGAAAAGATATGAATAACAGAAGGGAATACAGTCTCCAGCTCAGGTAAAATAGTTCAGAAATCCATAGATTAATATTTCAGGAAAAGGAAGATTAATCAATACCTTAAAAAAGCAGAACTATTCAAATGGAAAAGGAGGCACAAAAACTCATTGAAGAAAATAATTTCTTAAACATTAGAACTGGATAGGGTAACTAGGTGGCACAGTGAATAGAGCACTGGCCCTGTAGTCAGGAGGACCCGAGTTCAAATCCAGCATCAGACACTTAACACTTACTAGCTATGTGATCTTGGGCAATTTCCCTGCCTAACCCCCTCCAAAAAGCAAAGAAACAAAAACAAAAAAATTAGAATTGAAGAAGTGGAAGCTAATGACTTTATGAGACATCAAGAAAAAAATAAAACAAAGACAAAATAATAAAACACAAAAAAAGAAAAATATGAAATATCTCACTGGAAAAACAAGTGAAAAGGAAAACAGGTTGAGGAGAGATAATTTAAGAATAACTGGACTACCAATCCATGATCAAAAAGACCCTACATATCATCTTTCAAGGAGTTATCATGGAAAACTACCCAGATATTTTAGAACCAGAGGATAAAATAGAAATGGAAAGAATCCACCAATCACCTCCTAAAAGAGATCCCAAAATGAAAACTCCCAGGAATATTATAACCAAATTCCAGAACCCCAGGTTAAGGAGAAAATGTGTCCAAAAAGAAACAACTCAAATATTGTGGAGTCACAGTCAGAATAACACAAAATTTAGCAATTTCCACATTCAAGGATCAGAGGGCTTGGAATATGATATTCCAGAGGGCAAAAGAACTAAAATTAAAATCAAGAATCAGTTATTCAGCGAAACTGAGTACAATCCTTCGGGGGGGGGAAATGATATTCAATGAAACTGAAGAGCTTCAAGCATTCCTGATGAAAAGACTAAAGCTAAATAGAAAATTTGACTTTCAAATATGAGACTCAAAAGAAGCATAAAAAGGTAAACAGGAAAGAGAAATCAGAAGGGATTAAATAAGGTTAAACTGTTTACATTCCTACTTGGTAAGATAATACTTGTAACACCTAAAAAACTTTCTCATTATTAGAACAGTTAGAAGTAGTATATACACACAAAGGGCACCAGTATAAGTTGAATATGATAGGATAATTAGAATAAATGATAAAAATAAAATTAAGAGGTGACAAAGAGGAAAGAACTGGAAGAAAGGGAAAGGGAGAGGTAGAATGAGGTAAATTATCTAAGATAAAAGAGTCATGAAAGAGTTTTTACAGTGGAGGGGAAGAGGGAGGAATTGGGGCAGGGGAGAAAGAGGAAGCCAATGAAACTTACTCTCATTGGAATTGGCTTTAATGAGGAAGTAACATAGACATTCAATTGGGTATAGAAATCTATCTTAGCATACAGGAAAGTAGGAGAGTTAGGGGATAATAAAAGGAGAGAAGGGGGCTGATAAAAGAAGAGAAGATTGAGAGAGGTAAAAGTAAAAAGCAAAATATTTTTGAGAATGGACAACGTGAAAGAACAGAGAGAGTAGAATAAACAGAGAAAATAAGATGGAGGGAAATACACAGTAATCATAACTGTGGGAAAAAAATTACAGCAAATTTCTTTGATAAAAACTTCCTTTCTCAAATATATAGATAACTGAGTTAAATTTATAGAAATAAGAGAAATTCCTCAATTTATAATTGATCAAAAGATATGAACAGTAAGTTTTCAGATGAAATAATCAAAGTTATCTATAGTCATATGAAAAAATTCTCTAAAACACTATTGATTAGAGAAATGAAAATTAAAACACCTCTGAGCTATTGCCCCACACCTATCAGACTGACTAATATGACAGAAGAAGGAAAATGACAAATGTTGGAGGGGATGTGGGAAAATTGAGATAGTAATGTACTGTTAGTGAAGTTGTGTCCTGATTCAATCATTCTGTAGAGCAATTTGGAATTATGCCCAAAGAGTTATAAAACCATGCATACCCTTTGACCAAGTAACACCACTACCAGGTCTGCATCCCAAAGAGATTTAAAACAAAAAGGAAAGGACTTATATGTACAAAAATATTTACAGCAGGGGGTGGCTAGGTGGCACAGTGAATAGAGCACCGGGCCCTGGAGTCAGGAGGACCTAAGGTCAAATCTGGCCTCAGACATTTAACACTTACTAGCTGTGTGATGTTGGGCAAGTCACTTAACCCCAACTGCCCTCCAAAAAGCAAATATACATTTATATATGTGTGTATGTGTGTATTATATATGTAACATATGTATTTATATTCTATGTATATGTAAACATATACATATATATTTACAGCAGGTTTTATAGTGGTGCCAAAGAATTGGAAACTGAGGGTATATCCATCAGTTGGTGAATGGCTGAACAAGTTGTTGTGTATAATTATGATGGAAGATTATTGTGCTATAAGAAATTAAAATCAGGGTGCTCTCAGAAAAACCTTCAAAGGCTTACATGAACCGATATAAAGTGAAAAGCAGAACCAGAACATATATATATATATATAGTATACAGTAACAGCAATATTGTACAATAATCAGCTGTGGATGACTTAGCTATTCTTAGGAATACAGTGATCCAAGACAATTCTAAAGGATTCATGATAAAAAAGTTATTCATCTCAAGAGAAAGAATTGGAGTCTGAAAGGAGATCAAAGCATACTTTATCTTTCTTACGCTTTTTTTGTCTGTGTTTTATTCACAACATGGCTAACATAAAAATATGTTTTGCATGACAGCACATGTATAAACTGTACCAAATTGCTCTCCTCCTCAATGTGGGGGGAGGGGAGAAAGAGAGAAGGAGGAACTCAAAATATTTTTAAATAAACATTTAAAAAAATTATTTTTACAGATAATTGGGGAAATTTTTCCCATGTAATTGGGAAAAAATAAAACATTATCTTTCAAAAAAAGAAATCCTAAACATAGTCTAAAAATGTCCATCATTATGATATGGATAATTTGACATGTCAGCAAAATCTGAACATCATAATGCAAGAAAAAAGTAACGAAAACTGGCCAGAATTTCTGAACACAGAAAATAAAATGCCAGTTGAAAGAATCAACAGACTGCTTCTAGAAAACAAAAATGGAGAGTAAAATAACTATGCTCAAAACTCCAAGACACAGAGTGGTTAGATTTATTCCCCTGGCAAAAAAACAAAATTGGCAAGCACCCAGGAGAAAGACTTTAAATATAAAGAAATAACAGAGAGACTTTGAATAACACAGAGAAACTTGGGTAGATTTGTATATATTGATGCAGAATGAAGTAAACAGGACCAGGAAAAGAACCTAAATAATGACAACCACAATGAAAACCAATAGAACAATAAAACTGATACTAGACACTACTTGAAAAGACAAAACTTGGCCCCAGAGAAAAAACTAAGACAATATATTTCACTCCTTTCATTGCTGGTAAAGTGAGAGGCTATGGGTATATGGGGGGGGGGGGGGTGTTGTTGCTGGGGTTTTTTCCATCCCTGTTACATAGACTGTCTGGGTAGGAGAAGGAATTTGAAAATGAATGCAATGTGAAAATCAAAAGGGATCAACAATTTAAAAAAATGTACATAGGGCTTCAGTCAGACATCAGTTCTCCGGCTATTCAAACTTTTATTTTATTTTAGAATGTGTCATGATGCCATGTCAGAGTCAGTGTAAGATCAGTTTTCAGATATTTCTGTAAATACTTCATTAATGAAGCAGCAATCTGGTTTATTCAAGCATTTGCTGGCCACAAGTCAATAATGAGAACAAGAGACAGCAATTCTGGGCATGTTGCCCAGATTATGACTGGCAGTTGGATAGGCAGCCCATTGACTTAATCAGTCCATCAGTATACAAATCTTATAGAAATGATGGAGTCAGTATTTTGTCAAAACTAGGATTTGAACTCAGCACTCCTCTATTCAACCTCGCCATGACACCTCCCGTATTCCCTTTACTTGAGGACAGGTCCCATCCATCACATTTAGTGTTTCTGACTTACCACCATAATCTCTGGATCACAGGTTTGGTGGATAAAGTATTGGACTTGGAGTCAGAGAAAACATGATGCTTCATTTGCTCCCAAGGGGCTAAGCACATGGCTCTCCAGATGACTTTTTCACACCCCCACCCCCCACAGGTATCTGCCCCCAGCTTTTCAGCTCCTCTCAGTTTGTTGTCTTCCACCATGAGGATACAAGTCCCTTGGGGGCAGGGCTGTATTTCTTTTTGCTTGTATTTTTACTGCCAGTTCTTAGCACAGTGCTTGGCACATAGAAAGAGAAGAAATAAGCGTGACGTGCCGACAGTGTTCTAGGCAATATATGAAATGCGTTATAAATATTATCACATCTGATCCTCCAAACAAGTCTGGGAGGAAGATGCTGCTGTTATCCCTGCTTTGCAGATGAGAAAAGTGAGACCGATAGAGGTTGAGTCACTCGCCCTAGACTGTAGAGCTAGTAAGTGTTGCTGTTCAGTTGTTTCTGTCATGTCCAGCTCTTTGTGACCCTGTTTGTGGTTTGCTCAGCTAAGATACTAGAGGGATGTGCCATTTCCTTCACCAGCTCATTTTACAGATGAGAAAGCTGAGGCAAACAAGGTTAAGTGACATGTCCAGGGTCCCCCAAGCTAGTCAGTGTCTGTGGCCAGATTTGAGCTCAGGAGGTTGAATCTTCCTCACTCCACGCCCAGAGCTCTATCCACTCCTCCACCTAACTGCCTTATATTAAGTGCTTCCTAGACACTTTATCTAGCTTGCCATTTCCTGTCAGGTAAGCAACTCAATAATTGTCAAGTTTTTCCTTTTGGTGAGTTTAGATGTGTTTCCCAATGGCTTTTTTTCCATTGGTTCAGCTCTCTGGGACCAAACAGAACCATTCTTCTGCATGATATTCCTTCAAAATATTTAAAAATTGGTATCATGTTCCCTCTAAGGTTTTTCTATATTAAATGCTTAAAAACCTTCAACTAAGCCTCTATCCCTCCCTGTAGTCTTCAGGTCTTTTCATCATTCTGCTCCCATTTCTTGGATGCTTTGCACTTACTTTGTCAGTTCCCTAAGAGAATTCAACCCAACAAGCATTTATTAAATGCTCATTATGGGTAAGTCACCAAAGGCACCAAAACAAAAAATAGTCCTTGTCCTCATGGAGCTTTCAATTTCCTGGAGTATTAGGCAGAAAACCAAAGTATTGGGATGTGTAGGTTTCTCTTGCAGTTCCCCACAGTGCTTCCTGCACCAACCCAGCAAATGAAGAGACTGAAAGGTATGGAGAAAAGAGCTCTTGGAATTTGGAAGCAGAGGATGCATATTGGAATCCCAGCTCAGTTATTTGTCTGTGACCTTCAATAAGTCTCTCTTCCATAGGTCCTCAGTTTCTGAAAGGAGGCAGTTGGACTAAACAGTTTCTAAGAACTTCCAGCTTTAAATCTAAAGGGAGTTGAAAACCAATCCAAGCAATCCCAAACAAGTCTCTAATTGTTGCATGTTAAGTTGTGAAGTAACAATTTCACTGAAGTGTTGTCTGCATGGGACTAATCCAATTAAATATTTTCCAAATGGAGCTAATGTATATGTTAAGCCCCATTATTTTCACTTTTTTTAAAAAAAACTGTCTTCAATACAGTTTTTATGGTGCTGCTTAAATAATTGAATTAAACTCAAATGGCATTATAGAGCCAGGTATAAAAAGGAGGCAATTCCTCGTTAAAGCTGACATTTGTTTCACAGTTAATTCAATGGTGCCTAATTATCTTGCTGCCTCCTCCTACAACTAACACTAGTTACCAAGAACATTGCCCATAATTATAGTGCAGCCAATGTAGCTAGCAACCTTGCAGAGATAACATGAGTAATACTCAATATTCTCCCCATCTCCTGCTATGTCCCGGAATGCCCCTGGGCACAGGAGAAAACAAATCTACTTGTTTTGCAAATCTACTGCAGCATGGTGCTAGATATGGAGTCAGAAGACCTGCATTCACACCTGACTGAGCTATTTGTGAACTGTGTAGCTTCAGCCAAGTCTTGTAGCCTCGCTGGGTCTTAGTCTCCCTAATAAAAGGAAGGAGGGAAGACTAGAAGAGAAGACTTTTCTCCTAGTCCTACAACATCAGACCCTTCTAGCAGCTACATAATTCAATGGCCCCTTCTGTTCTAGAAGGACCCAGTTCTAGCATTATAAAGTCCTTCCAGTTCTGACATTCTTTCTAATCTATGTTCTATTATTCTAAGGTTTCTTCTAGCCCTAAGATTCTATGCTCTGTTATTTTATGATCCCATTCCAATATAATTTCCCCTCTCCATTTGGGGACAGATCTGCTAGGACAATATTTCTTGTCCTGTACCACCACTAAAACCAACTTGGATGCATCCGATTCTAAAACTTCACCAGTTAAGCACCAAGTTGTTATTTTCTGTCCACTGTTACTGAAGAATAAATCAATTTTGAAAACTGGAGGAAAAAAATTTAAATCTCACCAGGAAATAAAATAATCTATGATTCTTGTCATATCTGAGCAATCATGTATGTGTGCGTGTGTGTGTTTAAGGTTATTGTATTGGATGATTTCTCTTTCCAAAAAAGTTGAATTTTTTACAGAATCCATTACTTCACGTATTTTGAAGTTAAAATGTAGAGTTTCTTGAATGCTCCCAAATCATGGTTACTACTTAGCTCTACTCTTTATGTCATTAGGGAGCTTTCAACCATATCAAAGATAAGTTTTTCTAAAATCTGAAGAACATTTATTTAAATATTAATTTTTGCCTAAGCGACTGAATATGCTATTATACTAAAACAAAATCAGCAATTTTGTTCCTGAAAAAGATTTGAGATAATATACCTTTATTCCTCCTTTGGAGAGATGGGGGACTATTGACTAAAAGAATACTATATGTTACTGCTAGGCAGTATCTCAATGACATTCATGCCTAGTCAATTCACAATGCTGGATTATTCCCATGATTGTCTTATCTGCTCCTTTCATGTGCTTCTAAACAAAGTTGGAGAAAATCTTGTTATATAAACTCAACTGGGCCCTTACCACTTCAAGGCAATAATTTACTTCTGCCTAATTAATTCTCTATGGCAATTTCCATAGAAGTTATTCCAAACCATTTCTTCTCTCCTCAAGATTCCCATACTACCTTCTCTCCTTTAACATTGCAATAATCTCACTTCCTAGAACCAGGAATCCCTCTTTTCCCTTACTCTTCAAAATCTCTTCTTATCATTCCCTATGCTTTTTCTCTTTTTACTTCAGTCTCAGATGAAGAGCTCTTTTCAAAAAAGCCAATCCCTCTACCAGTACCCTTGATCCCACCCTTTCTGTTTCTGAAATACTACTGCCACAACCACCCCCTCTAATTTCAGTCACCCTTATCTACTTGTTCCTTTCCTGTTGATGACAAACTCACCCATGTCTCTTCCATCCTTAAAAAAAAAATCATATTTGA
The DNA here is from genome assembly GCA_028646575.1 of Pseudocheirus occidentalis. NCBI lineage: Eukaryota > Metazoa > Chordata > Mammalia > Diprotodontia > Pseudocheiridae > Pseudocheirus > Pseudocheirus occidentalis. Next base: position 6,168,288 of record CM053595.1, on the reverse strand, counting down.
CCCTACCACCCCTCGAGCTAATCATTCCATGTTCTTCCTCCTTTTCATAGTCAAATCTGTAAGAAAAAAAAATGTTGACTCACGTTGCCTCTACTCATTTCTCAAGCCTTTCCAATCTAGCCTTCCTCATTTTTCAACTGGAATTGCTCCCTCTGAGGCTATCAATGATCTTTTAGTTACCAAAACTAAAAGACTGTTCTCAATCCTTAACATTTGGGACTTCTCTACAGCCTTTGATAGTTGGCTACCCTCACTTCTTGTGTTCTTATGACACTCACTTCTCCTCCTACCTGTCTGACTACTCTTTCTCAGAATCTTTTGCTGAATTATCACCTATATCATGCCCCCTAATTATGGGCAAATCCCATATCCCAATGCTGGGCTTTCTTCTTTCTCTCTACATTCTCTCTCTTGGTTACCTCCTTAGCGGACAGTGGGCAAATCTATAAATACAGCCTTACCTTCTTTCCCAAGCTCAAGTTCCACATCATCAATTCCTTAAAAACATTTATCCTAAAAATTGTTCTATATTCTTAAAATTATTTTCCTATGGAATTGGGGGGAATAAAATATTAAATATTTTTTAAAAAGAAGATTTTAAAGAAATGTTCTAGTCATCTCAAACTCAAAACATCTTAAGCTCAATTTGTATTCTTCAGAATTTCTCTGTTTCTGCCAATGATACCACCACCCTCCTACTCACTTAGGATTACCACCTCAGAATTATTCTTGATTGTTTGTGCTCCCTCATCTCACATATCCAACCTACTTCCAGTTTAGATTCTACAGCATCTCTTGCATCTATTCCCTTCCCTCAGCTCTCTAATTCAAGCCATCAATCACCGCTTAGCTAGAATATTGCATTCACCTACTAACTGATCTCTCTGTCCCAAGTCTCTCCCCTTATCAATCTTTCCTCTACATGGATGGTAAAGAGATTTCCTTAAAGTTTGAGTATGGCCACATCACTCTCCACTCAATAGACCCTAAAAGTTCCCTTTTTTAAAATAATACATTTAATTTCTTTATTTATAGTTTTCAACATTTACTTCCATAAGATTTTAAATTCTACCCCTCCCCCAAGACAACATGCAATCTGATATAGGCTCTACATATACATTCATATTAAACATATTTTCACATTAGTCATGTTATAAAAAGAATTAGAACCAATGGGAGGAACCATGAGAGAGAAGAAACAAGAGAGACAGAGACAGAAACAGAGAGAGACAGAGATAGAGACAGAGACAGAGACAGAGGGAGAGCAAATTGTATGCTTCCATCTTCATTTAGATACCATAGTTCTTTCTCTGACTGTGGACAGCATTTTCCCTCACTAGTCTTTTGTAATTGTCTTGTACATTGCATTGCTGAGAAGAGCCAGGTTTATCAAAGTTGATCTTCTCACAATGTTACTGGTACCATGCACAATATTCTCCTGATTCCCAGCAGTTCCCTTTTGCCTTTAGGTAAATGCAAGCTCCTGTGTTTGTCATTTAAAACCTTTCACAATTTAACTGTACTCTACTTTTCTAGATTTCTTAAACTTTAATCTCATCTATACACTACAACCATGCAGCCAAATAAATCTTATTGTTTCTTACTCTCAACACTAAATCCCATCTTTGCTTTTTCACTGACTTTCCTCCATGTCTGAAATGTATTCCTCAACTCAACTCTGCCTGATTTCCTTCAAAGCTCAATTCAAGAGAAACCCTTCTGTATGAGATCCTAAACTATGAATGCCTTTCCCACTCTCTCAAATTACCTTGTATTTATTTTGTACATATCATGTTCATATTAATAGCTATAAATATAAATGTAGACATTGACATCGACATCGACATCGACATCGACAGACATAGACATAGATATAGACAGATATAGTTGTAGGTATGGATGTGTCTTCCCAAATAGAATTGAA
>CM053595.1:6153447-6165864 GCA_028646575.1 Pseudocheirus occidentalis | reverse complement strand
AAAAAAAGAAAGGCATACAAAGTAGTAGAAGAGCCATGCAAGAAAGAATTAAAATAATAATATGGTATAAGTCGTATAAAAATAGTGTAGGACTGCCAGAACTCAGAATGGGCTGGGGTGTGTGCAAAGGAAAATGACCTTTACACCCCAAATATTAAAAAAAAAATGACTAACTTGAGCTGATACTCAAGTAAAGAGAGAATGAGAGAGATTTGATTTCCCATGGTGAATTGAAATCTCCTGGCCTAAATGAACTACATCCTCAAATCCCAAATGACCTGGCCGGTGTGATTGTTGGACCGCTGTCACTGATATTTCAAAGATCATGGAAAATGGGAGAGATACCACAACACTGGAGAAGAGCAAATGCACCAGTTTTTTTTAAATATAAAAGAACAGAGCCAAAACCTCTAGGCCAGTAAGTTTGACTTTGATTCCTTGGACAATTCTGGAACAGATCAATAAAGAGATGGTAGTTGAACACCTAGAAGGGGAAGCAGTGATTACAGAAAGCCTGCATGGCTTCACCAAAAACAGGCCATGGCAAATTAACTTCATTTCCTTGACTGAATTATAACCTAGCAGATGAGAGGAATACTGTGACTATTAGTTTAACCTAAATTAGTGGTGTGAAACATGAATGGAATCAGGTGCCACTGGGCAACACCTTGGCTGCAGACCAATGGACTTAAATCACATATCACCATTGTTTATATCCTACTGTATTCTTATTTAGTTAAATATTTCCTCATTACATTTTAATCTGGTTGGTGCAGTCCAGCACAGCACGTTTGAAGCCTCTGACCTTGATTACAGCAAAACTTCTGATAAAGCATCTCATACCATTCTTGTGGAGAAGACTGAGTATAGGTCAGTTTCCCCATCTGTAAAATGAGAAAGAGGAGGAAATGGCAAACCACTGTAGTGTCTTTGCCAAGAAAACTCAAATGGGGCCACAGAGAGTCAGACCCAACTGAAATGTCTCAACAACACAACAAAATGTGAAGTCTTGCATTTGGGCACAAAAATAAAATATTCACAAGTATGAGATGGCGGAAGGCATGGTTAGATATTAATTATTCTGAAAAAAAGAAAAGATCTGGGGATTTAAGCAAACTGCAAGCTTAGTATGAGCCACAACGTGATAGGCAGTGAAATCCCCTTCGTTGGAAGTTGTTGCTTGATGACCCTTATTTGCTGTGATATTTTGGGTATTCTGCTGTGTATGGTTTAGACAAGATGGATGCTGAGGTTCCTTCTTGTAAGATTAAGAGGATTAAAACTGTACAATCAAATACAAGTCCTTATGAAAGCATTTTAAAGGGATAGAAATATTTAGGATAATTTGAAATGGGTAAAACTTGGATGTATTTATCTTAAATGACAGTCTTATCATTTGAAACAAAGGCTACTCTAAAAAGTTGGAATGCTTAGGTACTTTTGAAGTATTAGAAATCCTTCAGAGCATTGTCTTTCAAGAAAAAAATACGCCTCCACTTAAAAACAATCTGTCTTCTTTTTCCCTAAGAGGAATGAAGCACCGTAATATAGTGGAAAGGAGGCTGAATGTGGAGTTTGAGGATGACAGTTAAAACATAGCTCTGTCGCTTTGTGACCTTGTGAGAGCCACGTAATCTTTCCGACCCTGAGTGTCCTCACTTGGAGAATGAGAAAATTTGAGCAAAAAAGCAACAAGATTTCTCCCAATTATGATTTCAATTCTGTGCTGTTTGCTTAGCTTAAATAATTAGAACTTAGGAAGCAGTACAGTGTAAGGCAAAGGTTTCCACTTGGTGGTTTGTGAATGTCTTGAGAATTCACCATATTGGTCCAAGGAATTCACACTAAGAATTCTTTAATGGAACCATAAGTTGGGCAATTGTTCAATCATGCCACAAATATATTTTTCCTCTGTCTCAACAAGAACATACATGTTTTTAAGCATTGTAGTTATCTCTTCAGCAATTTGAAACAATCATAAGCTTTTGGGGGACAAAAGTTATCATTGTAGTTATTACTGTAAGCAATAAATCTAAAATGACATTAAAAGTAATATTACTGAGGGTTTACAATGTATTTCTTTGTTGTTGTTGAAAGGAGTTTGCAGAACAAAATAATTGGGAACCATCGGTGTAGGGGGGAGCACCCTGAATTTGGAGTCAGCCAGCCTGAATTGTAGAACTAGAACTAACACTTGGTCTTCTGACTCCACCTCTCTTCTACCTCCCAGTTCCCATGATCCTTAAAGGTAGGGACCATATTTTATTCATCAGCACCTTTACAAATGTTGGTTAAATTGAATTAAAAATCACAGTCAGAGTGAACAAGACATATAAGTGAAAATTTTGCTTCCCTATATTGCCTAAATGTTTTTTGTTGTTAGATCAGTTTTCAGTTGTGCACAACTTTTCTTGACCCCACCTGGGGTTTTCTTGGCAAAAACACTGGTTTGCCATTTCCTTCCCCAGCTCATTTTACAGATGAGGAAACTGAGGCAAACAGGGTTGAGTGACTTAACCAGGGTCACACGACTAGTAAGTGTCTGAGGCTGGATTAGAACTCAGGTCTTCCTGGTTCCAGGCCCAGCGCTCTATCCACCTAGCTGCCCATATTACCTAGGTGAGTCACTCTTTTATTATAGACTACCTATGCCAAATGGTTTGGAGATGAAATATAAAGGTAACGTAACATAGGTAAGTGAGACTTGATATTGTTCTTCAAAAGAACATGAGACCAAAATTTGGTGTGTGCCCTTGGGACTTTCGTGCCTCATTTTCCCATATGTCAAATGAGGGGCTTGGGATAGATGATCTCCAAGTCCCTTCTAGATTTAACATCCTATATGCTATAATTTTCTGACTTCCACAAGCTAATTTCTAGAATTTTCCCAGAAAATCAAGGATAGGATGGGTTAGAAGCCTGACCTTCAGACTCCTAACCTAATGCTCTTTGTCTTATAGCACAGTACACATGTGATGAGAGGTAGCTAGGCACACTCATGCATACATGCATACACATATATGTACATACACATACATATATAATATACAATATGTTGTATACATATATATGGCAGGAGGAATGGAAAGATAAAGATGGGAGTGGGAAAAAAGAAAAGAGAGGGAAGGGAGTGAGGAAGAGAAGGGAGGACAAGGAGGGAGAGAGGAGGGAATAAGAGAAGGAGGGAGGTAGGAGAAAGGGATATAGGAGGGAAAGGGAAGAGGGAGAGAGAAGGAGAGGAAAAGAGAAGAGAGGAGGAAGGAGAGAGAGGAAGAGGGTAAGGAACAGGTAGAGAGAATTGAGAGAAGAGGGGATGGAAGGGTGAGGGAAAAGAGAGGAAAGGGAGACAGGGGGAGGAAGAGAGGGGAGGAGAAGGCAAGAGAATAGGGAGAAGGGAAAGAGAAGAGGGAGATATGAGGGAAAAGAAGAGAGAGGGAGATAGGGAAAGAGAAGGAGAGAGAAGAAGAGGAAAGGAGAGAAGAGAGAGGAAGGGGGAAGAGGGAGTGAGAAGAAGGGTGAGAGAGAGAGAGAGAGAGAGAGAGAGAGAGAGAGAGAGAGAGAGGAGAAAGAAGAGGAGGAGGAGAGTCCTTTTATAGATTATAAAAATATTTAGCTCCCTTGTTACATAAAAATATTTGTCCAGAGCGACAAACCAAGGATCAGAGCTCTTTATGCTCCATTAACTATTATCCTTTTTAGGGATTTACAGCTCTGTTTAAATTTTTACCAAGTTTTCAAATCGGAACATGTGTTAGTCACTGTGTGAATTGTGAAACAGAGGAAATGCCTCCAAAGTCCTGGCCTTGACATTGCAGTCTGGCAAAGGATGGTTAGAAATAAAAATAGCGCCATTCAATCAGGCCATTTTGATGCATGTGAGAAAGAGACTCTGGGTATTGTTAATCAAACACACACACACACACACACACACACACAGAGAACAGGTTGCTTATTTCTATGGATGTAATTACAGTACAGCTCACTTGAGAAGCAGCATGTGTATGGTGGAGCCAAGGTGTGGAACTGTGAATTAGAGCTAATTCATCTGCCCCAGTCCAGGTGTTTAAGAGATAATTAGTCAGTAAGACCTAAATTCAAATCCAGCCTTAGACGCTTAATAGCTATGTGACCCTGAGCAAGTCACTCTAACCTTTCTGAGCCTCTGTTTCCCCATCTGTAAAATGGGGATAATGATATGTTATGAGGATCAACTGAGATGAAACATGTAGAAAGCTTTGCAATCCTACAAGTGCTATAGAAATGCTAACTACTACTGTGATGATGATATAAAGAAGCATTGATGAACATTCCATGATTTTACCTTCCTCCACCAACACCTCACCATCTTTGAGGGCAGAGTTTCAATTGTACCTCCCCAAGGAAGCCTCCTTGCCTTCTCTAGTCCAGATTGATTCCCCTCTTTCCTCTGAACTCTGAGATTGATACCCCTCATTTTGCCCCCAATTATATGTTGCCTTTAACCATGTAGTGGTTTTATGCATGTGTCATCATCTGTCCAACTAGACTGCATGCAAGTCAGGAGTCAGAAACCTTGACCCATGTAGTTTTTCTGTATCTCCTATGGCACCTGCCTATTAAGTGTGCTTTAGGAGAAAGAAGGGCAGCTAGGTGGCACAGCGGATAGAGTGCCAGGCCTGTAGTCAGGAACACTTATCTTTCTGAATTCAAATCTGACCTCAGACACTTACTAGGTGTGTGACCCTGGGCAAGTCACTTAACCCTGTTTCCTTCTGTTCCTATAAAATGAGTTGGAGAAGGAAATGGCAAACCACTCCATATCTTAGTCCAAGAAAACCCCAAATTGGATCACAAAGAGTCAGACACGACTGAAATGACTGAACAACAAATAGGAGAAAGAATGTTCCATTTGCAGTTAGAAGTCTGGATTTGAGCCCTTTCTTCCAGTAACTCTGGACGTACCATCTCACTTTTCACTTTCCTTATTTCACAAAGAATTGGGTTGCCTTCTGAAGGGACAAGTCTGGCCCAGCACAGTGCTGCCATCAGCTTTCCTGGACAGATACCCTGCTCCTATTAATGAGAAGCACTTATTATTAACTTAATGGGAAATTAGGGTTGTTATAATGTGTAAAGAAAAAGTTCAGGTTTCTCATCTAAAACAGGTACAATACTTACGTGAAATAGTGGTAACTGACGTAAATATAGCCCTATAGGGTTTGCAAAGTGCTTCATAGGCATCATTTCACTCCATGTTTTCAATAACTCTGTGAGACTGGTATTATTGGTATAGGATGAAATTGCCAGTAGGGTACTGGATCAGAGTCAGCAAGATCTGGGTTTATCTCCTGCGTGATCCTGAGCTGGTCATTTAATTTCTCTGTGCCTTAATTTCCTCATCTATAAAATAATGGGGCAAGTTGTTGGACCAGATGGCCCCCAAGGTTCTTTCCAGTTCTAAATTTATGATCCTGTGACCCTCATTTTATTGATGATGAAACTGAAGCTCAGAAGGATTATGTGACTTGCCCAAGGTCTCACAGATAGTAAGAACATATTTTAGCTCAGGTCTCTCCTACCTCCAAAGCCAACATGCTTTCTTTCTGCCACAACAAATTGACTTTCATGCCAACATCACAAGGTTGGGGCAAAGCACTTTGCAAACCATAAGACAAATAGAAATGACCTTGATTATTAGAGCAAGCACTTGAATACTTTATAGAATCTTAGAGTTTCAGAGTCGGAATGGATAGGCAGATGGTGCAGAGGGTAAAGCTCTAGGCTTACAGTCAGGAGGAGCTGAGTTCAGTCCTGCCCTTGGTGTTTACCACCTGTGAGTCCTCAGACAAGTCTAATTAACCTCTCGCTCTCTCTTTTTCTCAATCCTTGCATCTTTCAGTTAAGGTTGATTAAGCCAATGGCCTCCCAGGTCACTTCTAGCTCTAAATATCTAGAATTCTCTGATCTCAGAGGCCTTTTAATCAAATGTGTACTTGGTCAAGAATATCCTCTGTAACATCCCTGACAAATGGTTATCCAGATTTAACTTGAGAGACTCTACTAGGATGGATACACTACCTTCCAAGGTGTCCTACTAAACTTTTGAATAGCTCCAATTGCTCAGAATTTCTTTTCTTTTCATCTTGCCTAAATCTGCCCTTCTGCAACTTCTACCCAGTACTTATAGTTATGCCCTCTGGGGCAGAGCTAAATAAGCCTAAGCCTCCTAATACTTTCACATGCCTGAAGATCACTATCCTGTCCCTCCTGTGTCTTCTCTCCTACAGACAATAGATTGCTTCAACTGATCCTCATATGGGTTGACTCTGAAGTCCTCCACAATCTTGGTTTTCTTTCTCAGGCTGTTTTTGATGTTATCATACTCTCCTAATTCCAGTGATTCTGAACCCTTTGGCTATCTGAGCTAAAATTCCACATTCTATAAGCAATCTTTCCCAAGCCTCTTAATACTTGTATCTTCTTTTTGTTGATTATATCTGCTTTATCTCATATTTCTCCTGTAATATTTAGTTCCATGCATCCCTCACTAGACCACTAGCTTCTTGAGAACAGGTAATGATTTTGGGATTTGGTTTTATTTATTTATTTTTTGAGGGGTTTTCTTTTGCCTTTATTTGCATTTACAGTTCTTAGCACAATATCTGGGACAAAGTAGGTAATTTAAAAAATCATTGATTGACTTTCTTGAGTACCTTATCAGTATCCTTTCTATGAATTCTAAGTCTGTCCAGCTGGCTCATTTCCTAAGCCACATCTTTCCTTCTTCTCCCCAAGGATAATATGGGAAACTTTGTCAAATGCGTTGCTAAAATGTAAGTAAACCATATCAGTGACATTCCCCTGATCCTTCTAATGACCCTATAAAAATATAAGGAAAGTTGGTTTAATACGACTTGTTCTTGATGAAGCCACTCAGAATTTCTCCAGGAATCAAAGCAAGGTCAATGACCTATATTTTGACAGCTCCATTCCCCTCCCATTTAAGACAATCAGGACATTTTCCTTTCTCCTATCACACAGGGCTTCTTCCATTCTCTATGATCTATTAAAGATCGTCGGTGGTAGTTCAGTGACCACACTCATAACTGGTAATATGTTCTGCTTGTGCCTGGTGGACTGAACTTATTAAGGGTCACTAGGTGTTTCCTATCATAGCCTTACCTATGTAGCTTCCTCCCTCTCCCCCACCCACCTTAGTGATTTTTGCTTTGTCCTGTATTGTCCAAAAATCACTGTTATTGGCAAAGAACTAGTCCTTTGGTATCTGCTTTCCCAAAAATCTAGATTGCATATTAGGCTCTATTTTCCATCTTATTCATCACAAATTATAAGAAAGAGTTGTCACTTCCTCCAAAGGCTTCCATGATCTATAATCCAGAAATCAATTCCTAATTGTGCTTTGGAATTAGTTCCAGAATGCCAGGTCTATAATGCCTTCCTTTAACTTTTGAAGGGTGAAATTATCATCAAGGCGAGTGGTTATTAACTGCATCATATCCATTTCCCATGATTATGTCACACACTTTTTTTCAGGTTTTTGTTCTCTTTCTTGAAATCCTCATCTAGTTTTTCCTTCTGTTCTGGTGGTCTTGAATATAATTGTATAACAAAATGTCTCCTGTTTTTCCCTTTCTTGGTCACAGTTCCAATGCTCTCCCATCATGATTTCTAATTTCAGTATTTTCTCATATTAGCTCATCTTAACAATGCCACTCTGCAATATTCCCCTCTTTTAAATTTTAAATAAGGGATATTCTTCTAGATTTATAGTTCTATTATGAATTCTAACCATTAGAGTCTCAGGAATCCCTGTGGTGTCAAATTTGCCTTCTTGGATCAGAATTCCTAATTCATCTTGCTTGTTATTAATTTTTGTGCATGTATGTATATATTTGGATAGCTCAGTACATGGGCTTTACTGTTGCCTTTTTAAAAAAATTTTTTGTCCCCTAGGAATAACTGTGATTCTCTCTGTATTGTATCTACTTTTCTATGGTATCTTGCTTAAATTATTTATTCCCATTCCCTTTTCAGTTTAAAGGCTTTTCAATTAGATTTCAAGAATCCAAGCAAATATGTTTTTTTTCTGTTCTCAATTCAAATGCCATACTTGGTTAAGAGGCCACATTAGTATGTTTCAAGTCATGTGCAGAGATCTAAATCTAGTTTTCATGTACTATCCAACTCATTTTTAGCTGGATGCTTACTTCTCAAAATTTCCCTTTAAAAATCAAACAATAAGCATTGGGCAAGTGTCTTCCTCATCTATACCAGAGACCACACTAAGGCCTGAGAATACAAAAACAAAAAGCAAACAAATAAATTCCAACAATCATGAAACAACCCTTGCTCTCAAGGAGCATTTTCTTCTTATCTTTGATCATCACCTGTTCCTTACCCAGTGACTTCATAATCCTTTATAATGCATTCATTTTGTTATTCAAATTAAATGATGCTTTTAATGCGCTTTATATGTTAGTCTTACTTTATGACAGTATCACATATGTTCATATGAATCATCATTAGTAGGTAATAGTCACCAGGTTTTCTAAGTCTTGGATGATTTTATGTTTCAGATACATGTTCCAAGAAGGAAGACAACCTCATGGTAACATTAGGCAGACAAATAGTTGCCTTTCTAGTCCTCAACAAGCAGCTCTTCTTCTTCTTTCTCTTACTAGATGGCCTATTTCTGGAAAGCATCTGTGAATTCTCTTCATCACTCTTTGGACCACAATTAGTTGCCTTCTCCTCAAAGAATATTACTCCTCCCTCTATCAGAAGAGCCTCATATCTATTACTTAATACTCAATGTTTAATGGGCCTTCTTCTATTTCTATGTTGTGTCACATTCTTTTACACTTCAACCTCTTGATACAGATTAGGATTCCTTTCTGCCTTTTCATATCTTTTTCCTGTGTTTTTGCCTTGAAGTCTTTCTTCCATTCTTTAGATAACATATCATTCCTTTGGACAATTTGGTGATCGGATACCTCCATTATGTACCTGGTACATACTAGGCACTTAATAAATGTTTGTTTCATTTTATTTAGTTAAGAAGACTTTTGGTGTCTAGATAAGTTGATAGCTTTTTTTCTTAATGTAACTTAAAATATACTGATTGTACATTATTACTCTCTTTTCCCTGTGTTTATTATTCTTGTATTTAAAGCTCTTGAGAAAGAGTCAATATAATTTACATTAAATCTACTTCAAAGTAATTTTCTATTTAAATCAACCTAGGGGTGTGTGAATGGCTATTAAGAAATAATTGAGATAGTGATTGTTTATTGAAAAAGGAATATAATCCTGTCCCTTCTCTGAGACACTGGTAAGCTCTATTCTTCATGGCTCACCATGCCTATGAGACACCTAGAAGGAACAAGCCCCATCACAATCATATCAGGAAGAACAAACACACTTTACAAGTAACTCTGCTCCAAAGCAATTTCCTATTTGTCAGGTCTTAATTATGTTTTCAATTATACTGAGGGGCTCAGTCATATTCCCCACATAGCAGAATTTCTTTTATCACAATATAGAAAGCACAGTGGAAATGTGCTACTATTAACATTGTTATTTAACTTTTTGTGCCTATTAATTTTATCTCTCCAACTAGACGATAAGCTTCTTGAGGACAGGTACTATATATTTAGTTGCCTGTTTCCTTCTCAGTGTTTTGAACATAGTGGGCTCTGGGTTGAATTAATATATGAGGAAAGGATTCTGGGACACATACAAAAGAATGGTTTGCTTCTTTGGAAGCCTGACCTCTGAGAAGCAGAGGGAGAGATAAGAGGTCCCAGAGTCTAAGCAAAAGTACATTTGAGAAGGAAAAGATCATTTTCTTTATGGACAGGGGTAGGGGTAGGAGTCAGGGAAGATTTCTGGAAGGAAGCAGAATCTGAATTGGTCCTAGAAGGAAGATAAAGACTTCAACACATGGAATTGGGGGTGGAGGAAATTCATTCAAAGAATAAGGGTCAGCATGAACCTAGGTAGAGGGTTAAGCAAGGGCAGAATGAGAAGTAGTGATGTTGAGTAGTCCAATTTGGCTGGGCCATAGAGTACTTGAAGTATAGTACTCTGTGTTCTGGCCAAATGGAAGTACTTTCTATCCCCTGTTCTGGTAAGAATGGCCTAATTGTTCCCTATCCCTGAAATACCTTCTGCTTCTGATCCCTACCTGGTAAAATCCTGCCCTTAATTCAGGATGTGACTCCCTTGCTGCCACCTCCATGATGCCTTCTTTGATATCTGCCCCCTCCCCTGCCTACACAGTTGGATGTGATTAGACCTCACACAATTCTTTCTTTGTGTCCCTTACAAGGTGCCATGTTTTATTTTAAACATGTTATTTATGTATGCATCACAACCCTCCCTACTGGATTATGAGATACATGAGATCAAGGAAGAGATTTAATCTGTGGTTCATTTCCCAGTGTCTAGCATAATGTACTGCACACAGTAGATATTTAAAAATGACAAATGTCTACTGAATTGAATTAAATGTGCTATAGTTCCAAAGGCTATTCCTAAATAGGAGTTTCAAAAACATTTAAAATAATGTTAATGGAATAATCACAGCCATTTTGGAAGATGAGGCTCATTTAGAACAAGTTCTGGTCTATTAAAAATTGCCTGTCATTATGGTCATGTATCATATACTAAAACTGTGGAACTTTAAAGGTTAAAGGAAACTTCAAGTTCATCTATTCGAGTCTTCTTGTTTTATAGATGAAGAAACTCAGGAGAAGTGTGTGACTTGTCCAGTGTCACATTGGAAATGATCAGGAAAGACACTTCAAATGTTCTATTAACATGAGTTTTCTTTACTGAGCATGATGATAGGCCCTGGAAATACTAGAGTAGGGAGTTTAAGGAACTAATTGCCAGTAGAATGTAAGCTTCTTGAGGCCAGTGACTTTTCATTTCTTTGTCTCCTCAGGGACTCGCACAATGCCTCAGATGTGGTAGGGGCTTCATGAGTATTTTTAGCTAGATTTAATTGGCAGCGTTAGCTGTCAGGGTAATTTATACAAGCCATGCAGCATTTGTCCAGATGTCCTAAGGATAGGAGCCCAGCATTCCTGTCCCACTGGACTTAGAATATTTGCTGAGGGTTCTATGATTGTACGAGCCATTTGAGAGTAAGGATGGCTAAGTCATGGAATAAGAAGTTACCAAAGGATGTTTCTGAAACTCTTTAAGAATCAGATGGATACCTCTTTGAGCTTAAGTGAATCAGGGAGACAGAGTGGATGACAACATGACACAGAGGAAGGAGTGCTGTGTGTAGACTTTGAGGCACTATTTGATTCCCAGGTCTGCCATTCGTTACTAGTGAGTCTTTTGTCAAATGGCTTAAGATCTTGGGGTCTCAGAGAGACACTGAGTCTTTCATTTTTAAAATGCAAGTGTTGGTATTATTGGTTACAGTGTCAGGGAGCAGATAGAGCTTTTCTCTTTCAGATGTTATTCTGGTTTGGTTTCTAGTAAGTAAAAGACTCCCTTCTCTCCTTCTTTAATTATAAAGACCTCAGGTGCCTGGGTAAGCACTGTAGTTTTTTTAAAAACAGAACATAAAACTTTCTACTTGTACATTATTATTTTTTTCCTTTTCTGCAGTGTTCTCAGGTTTAGAGCTCTTGAAACAGATCCAATATTATTCATATTGTGTCTATTCCAAAGCACAAAGTACTCAACCATCTCTAACATCTTTTCTGTCTCTAAATCTATAATCTTAACTCAAGGCTTTGTACTTGTTAATCCACCCACTGTCTTCTAACCATGGTGGAAGTTTAGTATAAATTAACAGCCTCCATTGTTAAAACACTGAACTGCTTTATAAAGTGAGATTACAGAATCCCTTACTCTGTAAGTCTTTGAAATAAAAAAAAAAATCTTTCTGACACGGTCCTCCGGGGTGCTTCTTGAAGATTGGTTAGAACAGGGGACTTCCTAAAGTTCTTTCCATCCCTGTGTCTGACGTTACCCTCCATTCTCTGATAAGAGCGGCCCCCTAGTGGTGGGCAATGTCAAACGTGAGCGTAACCTTGAACTTGTATCTTATTTCCTTAAGGTCCAGATTCCCCCAGTAGCACTCTACTCCTCTATAAATGTCCTGAATGCCTTCCTTTGAACTTATCTAGTCACGAAGAAGGGAAACACAGGCTTTAAATATCCAAATACACTCCATATATAGGCTTTTAAATTCCAGTTCCTAAAAACGATAAGAATGTCCGACTGCCTTTATTAGTTCATGACTCCAGTATTTTCAGTTCATTCAAAATGAAAAAGAATAAGATGATAAGCCCAGTGTTTAGTGAAATAGAGAGAATACTTTATTTGAAATCAAAAGACCTGTGTTTGAATCCTGGCTATGCTATTCACTACATTGGAGGCAGCCAGGTAGCC
>CM053595.1:6116934-6153347 GCA_028646575.1 Pseudocheirus occidentalis | reverse complement strand
ATTTTACCATTACTACTCCTACTCCTCCTCCTCCTCCTCCTCCTACTACTACTACTACTATCACTACTACTACTACTACCACTACCACCACCACCACCACCACCACCACCACCACCACCACCACCACTACTATGATCTTAGGCAAATCATTTCATCTCTCTAGTCTTAAGTTTCTTCATCTGTAAAAGAAAAAAAGGGGTAGGAAAGACTCATGTTATAGATGATCACTTGGGTTTCTTTCAAGCTCAGACTCCTATGATCACAGTCTTTGATCATCTCCTCCTCATTCTTCACTCCCAATCTTCCTTCTGGGTCCAATACCTGATATTTGCTTCTAGAACAGTAGGCATATTTTTTTAAAATTGGAAACTCCCCAAGGTGCATGCAAGTATGTGGCACTCCAGGGGCAACATTAGAGGAAAATTTGTTGTTATCGCCCCCAAAACATATAGGATTCACAAGTTTAGAGTTGAAATGGATTTGGGTGGGCTATATGATTGAACTATTCATTTTATAGATGATATAACTAGGTATCTATACTATATAATTAAAGCTGGGTCTATCTGCTGCATTGAAAAGAAGCCAAAATTTCAATTCTAATTTAAACCAACAATTGTAATTTTCACTGACCCTAGAGAGAGTTCCCCAAACCCCAACAGTTCCAAAGAGCAAAGCATCATGGCCTAATGGCTAGAGAACTGAAAGAGGAATGAGACCTGCACAACAATTTAGCAAAGATAAGAATGGTACAATGGAATGAGCAATAGCTTTGGAGTCCAAGACTAGGGTTCTGATCTTTTCTTTAACCTTGGATAGGTTTCTTGGTCTCTCTTGATCTCAATTGCTTCGTCTATAAGATGAGGGAGTTAGATAAAATGATCTTTATGGGTCTTTTGTATTTTAAAATATTTGATTAGCTTTAAAATTCTCTGCCTCTCACCTGGTAGACCTACACGAACTTTTAGCTCTGGTTTGATGCAGTTGTTACATGCAGACATTCTCCTACTTTACATTTCTGGTGGGTCCAGAAAAGCTAAGGGACCCCAAAGAGAAAAATAAATTGAACTGAAGCAACTCCTTATAGTTGAAGCAGTGACAAATGAACATAACTGAGAGACAAATTGAATTAATAATGGAATTAATGTGAAAAGAAATAACCAAAGTCATGATAGTGTAAAAGACAACAGAGTCAGCATCCAAAAGGAAAGGAAAGGAAAAGCATGAAATACATGCAAAAGTGAAGCAGGAGGCAGATCTGGCAGAAATGGGAATATATAAAGATGGAGCAAGAAATAACAATAGGAAATCCAACTGAAGGGGATCTCTCACCTGGGAGCAACTGCATGCAATAGGAGGCAAAAGAAAGAGTGCTGGGTTTGGAGGGCTTGTGTTTGAAACTTCGCTCCGTTACTTACTGTCTATGTGACTTTGATCAAGTCAGCTTTACTCCTTGGGCCCAAATAAAATAAAGCGTGTTGGAAAGTAAGAATGTTGAATGAGATGATTTCTTAGCTCCCTGCCAGCTCTACATCCTATGATTCAAATCATCCTGTATTATGTGCCTACCATGTAAAAAGAACTTTTTAGATACCGGGCTTTTTTGTTTTTCTTTTAAAAATGGAATGGTTCTTTGCTTCAATAAACTTACATTCTTGGGCAGGGGAAAGGGTAAAATATGGATATAGGTAAGTAAATGCCATGTAATTTGATCCTAGACTGTCAAAGTAGAACAGACTATGGAAATTAAAGTATAGGATGACAGACAAATTACGAGATGCTCAGAAAATGAACCTTGTCCTCCTCCTCCTTCTCATTCCTTCTTCTCATTTTCTTCCTCCCTCCTTTTCCTCTTCCTCCTTCTCCTTCCTCTCTTTCTCTTTCACCTCCTCCTGTTTCTTGTTCCTTCTTCTCATTTTCCTCCTCCCTCCTTTTCCTCTTCTTCCTTCTCCTCCCTCTTTCTCTTTCACTTCCTCCTCCTCCTCCTCGTCCTTCTCCTCCTTGTCCTCCTCGTCCTCGTCCTCGTCCTCCTCTTCCTCCTCCTCCTTCTCTTCTCTTTTTTGGTTTGTTTGACTTTCTGTCCCTGTCCCTGCCTCTGTCTCCATCTTGCTCTGATTCCTATCTGTCTTCTCTTCTCTATCTGCCTTTCAGAATGAATTGGTACAGAATAATAAGGTTCTAAATGTTGATGTAATTTCCTGGTTCTCCTAAGCATCAAAAGTCAAGATGCTCCTTTAAATTACTTCCTTGCCTGGGATGAGAGGGTAGATTGATGAATTGGAGGGCAAGGGGAGAAGAGATTGGGACATGGAGTTGTGTGGGGGCGCATTGTGAAATGTATAGGCAAGAGAGCTGCACCCAATAGAATTAATGCTGTACATACTTTTCATACTACTGTTAGGTATATTTAATTTTGTTAAATTTTAGCTGGCCTGAAATTCTCTCCCTCTTAGCTTCTATCTCCTGAATTTCTCCAAGTCTAAGCTAAAATTCCACTTCCTGTAAGAAGTCTTTACTTCCTCTGTCTCCATAATTCTACTGTCTTCCCTCTGAGATTATTTCCAATTTACCCTGTCCAAGGGTGTGTTGGAGAAAGTTTGTACCTGCTTGAAAGAGCAGAGTGTGAAATTTTCAATGTGAACCTCTCTGCCTCAGAAAACAGCAAATACTTCAAATCAGGGCTTGAGTTACTGTTGAGTTGATTGTCTAGACTTAAGAAAGTGATGGGGAGAGTGTTAATAGTGAAGATTAAATTTAAAGGTATATCTTATATACTTTTTTTTTCAGAAGAACCACTTGTTAAACATTTACCAGATACCCCTGCCTCTCTGTGTGTACTCCTGCATATGTGTATGTGCATGCTGTTTTTTCCATTAGACTGTGAGCCTCTTGAGGGCAGGAAATATTTTTGTCTTTCTTTGGATTCGCAGTGCTTAGCACAATCCCTGACATGCACTAGGCATTTAATAAATGATAAAGGACACTTGACTATAAGTATCTTATTTCCTTGCTACCTAAGTCCTATACCACTGACCTAAACTGGCCTGAGTCTACAATTCCTATGTTCCCCAGGTCTAATCAGATTTTTTTTTTGCCTTTTCTGACTTTGTTGTGTTCATTCAAATTGAGCCTTGAAGATCATAGAGATCAGTGAAACCTTCTCCCCCACCCCCAATAACACATTTTACAAAATTTTCCCAATACACCAATTATTATCCTCCACAAAAGTCCTACACAAATGTATAGAAGTGATTCTAGATTCTCAAGTACTGTGCAAAGGGAATATGACCTCGGGAAAGTTCTGCTCTGCTGGAAAGTCTTCCAGTACAGTCCAAAGAAACAAAATGACCTGACTTTCCACATATCAACCCAGCTACTTATGGAGACAGAGGCTCATCACCATGAGGCAGGCCACTTTGCCCATGGTAACCAATGAAACAAAGGAAAACACAAGAAAGTCTTCAGTTCTGCATAGCCCCCCTTGTACTTCAGCACTGAGAATAGGCAAGGAGTAGCTAAAGTGGCACAGGATGCTCTGGGCCCTCCACAAACATGAATTATTTTCTAAATGTGAGATTCTTGTCTAGTGACCAGTAAGTCAGCTCACTAATGGAAGAACTGAATAATTTCTGTTTTGACATTCTCACTGTAAGTGAAAGCAGAAGTCAAAAGGAAGTTGCGAGTAACTGGAAAGATGGCTCATAGTTCTGCTTAGGAGAGGCAAATACAAGAGCTGGCAGAGTTGGGTTCTTGTGTCTTCAAAGGCAACAACAGGACCCTTGGTTACGCTGCATTTCAATGCTCATGATAAGTACAAACAAAAAGACCACAATAAAGTTTACTGCAGTTGATTCTATGTCTGTTTCAAAGAATAGGGAGATAGAAAAATTCTCTGAAGAACTTGATAAAGCTTTCCAAGGCTAATCAATGTGTACCTTCATACTCAATGTCTTAAAAACAAAAGTGGGCACAGGGGAAGATAGCAAAAAATATACTGAAAAATAGAGCCAAAGATCAAACTACGAAAAAAGCCACAGTCATGCAGACCGTAGAGAAGCCACTTAACTAAAATGCTGAAAATATTTTCTTCAAAACTAGTGTCATTGGGTGTTATATGTGATGAGCACCAAATATCAACATGGAAAACTAAACTGGCTATATTTCAACAACTGGTTTCTTATGCAGTAGTCATTTCTGAAATGACTGTCTCTCATACAACCATACCATTGAGTAGCTCAAAAGCAAGATCTAGTTAGAAGAATTAAAATGAAAGTACGTGACACACAATGCATTTTCAAAGAGACCTTTTTAAAATAGCCATTGATGCTAAAAAAAAATTGGAAATGGATAAGGGAATAGACATTGGCACTGACTATTTCTACTTCCTATAAAAGTTTAACCAATATAAAGTGACCAAAATGATGAGGAGGACAAAGGGCCTGCCAGTTACCTCAGTTACCAAACCTTGACATTCTTGCAAGGTATAGTGTAGCAATCAATTACAATATAAACTATTTTTAGTATCCTTGGGGAATGATATAACATTATAGGGAAAAACAAATTTACAGAACTTGGCATGAGATACAATTAAGTCATACCATTACCAAGAGTATTTAAATAGGACAACACACAGGGAAAAAATTGGAAAAGTTCTCTTATGATTTCCACAATAAACTATTCTCTCCACCAATCACAGTATGGCCATCTTGTTTAGATTCTGATAAGGAAATGACACTAAAGGAAATAAAGGTGAGAACAGTCTTTGTACTAGACTAATGACAGAAGAACACATGAGAAGGTTCATGTAAGAGAACACAAGCATTGATGGTATAAGGAAGACATTCCAAAGAAATCTAAAATTATAGTGAGGATGGGAAAGGAAGGGGAAAGAGATACTTAATGGCTGAGAAAAAATACAGACATTACTACTGCCTCCAAAATGAGATTGAAAAGATATTGTGCACTTATTTTTCCATCTCTAGAAAAGTTTTCTTAGAAACATTTACAGATCCTTGATAAAAACACAAGAAGGAAGCAAACATGCTTTCCTAAATGGCATTCTACAGCAACCACATCTTTACAGTTACACATGAACCTTTCAGTTCAGCACATACAACACAAAATCTACTACAAAAACCCTTGGATGACTAAAAATTTATCTGATTTGCTAGATCAAAACACACCTTTAAAGGTGCTCCAACAAATTGTCTTCTATGCTTATGGTAATAGATATAGCAACAAGGGAAACTTTGTTCAACAATGCTATGATTAAGAATATCAAATCAATGGGGTGGCTAGGTGGCACAGTGAATAGAGCACCGACCCTGGAGTCAGGAGGATGTGAGTTCAAATCCAGCCTCAGACACTTGAGACAAAAACTAGCTGTGTGATTTTGGACAAGTCACTTAACCCCAATTGCCCTCCAAAAAGCAAAAAACAAACAAACAAACAAAAAACCAAAGAATATCAAATCAAATATGAAACAAGTATACGTTTGTATGCTCAACAAAAGGTATGTGCCTATGTGTGAATGACATTATCCTCATTGTATCAAATCTTAGAACATAGTAAACCTCTTAAATGAGATTGATAATCACTCAAAAAGCCCTGGTCTAATTGTCCCCCTGGGAAAAAGCAATGAATGGAGAAAGCCTATTACCCAGACTGGAGGAACTAGGTGGTACAGTGGATAAAGCCCTGGGCTTGGAATCAAGAGACATCTTTATGAGTTCAAATCCAGCCTCAGACACAGCCGTGTGACTCTGAGCATCTCACTTAACCTGGTTTGCCTCAGTTTCCTCATCTGTAAAATGAGTTAGAGAAAGAAATGGCAAACCTCTCTAGTATCTTTGCCAGGAAAACCCCAAATGCAGTCATGAAGAGTCAGATACAAAGGAAATCACTTAACAACAATAGAAATCATTCAGACTAGGATACTCAGTTGGATGGACAGCTTATAGAACTAGTCCATAAATGCATATATCTTGGGTAGACATTGCATATAGAATTGTCCCTATTGGTTTAGTCTTGCAAGAAAAAGAGAAGATCCCACTTGCTGTGTGTTCTTGGGCAAATGTATTTTCCTATCTAGTTCTCAAATTCCTCCTTTGTCAAATGAGGATTTGGTTTAAATGACTTCAAAGGTATCTTCAAAACCTAACATTCTGTAAGTCTATGAGTTATTTCCAGATCTAGAAATTCTGATTCTGTGATCCTCCAGTATAAAGTTAAGGAGCAATGTGGTAAAATTATTCAATTGGATATGGCCATCCGAGGCTAATCATTGTAAAATCAGTCAGGAGCAGCTCTCCTAAGGACTGCTGCTGTAAATAACTCTAAGGTTCTAATCATAGTGAACTCTCTATTTATTCAGCAATAAACTAAAGAAAAACATTCAAGAAACTATAGTCCATCATTCACAGCAATATAACTTATTACTAAGGTGGTCATATAGTCTTAAACAAAACATATCATTCAGTAAGTCACAATCTCCTCAATCAATATAGAGTACCCAAGTCATCTTCTTTCACCTTAATTTCAGGCTGGCTTCCAATTATCCTTAAGTCAATCATCCTTAAGGGGTAGTAGAAAGAACAAAAGCCATCCAGCTCTAGGTCGAAGTAAGTTACATTATCACTAGTCAGCCTGGAGTACCCAAGTAAAGACTCCTTTCATCTTAACTGCAGGCTGACTTCCAAATCCCATGGCCCCTCTTCCATGTTCCAAGCTCTTGCCTGGATTCACAGGTAGGCAGCACTAGCTGGAAGCCCTTTGCGGTTTCTGTTCCTAGGAACACAAAGCTTAACAGAACTACAACAATATTCACACACATTGCTGGCACTATTATTTCTATTCACTTTCTGTCTCAGAAATCAACACAAATCAACAGAGTGCTTATGTCTGACAAAGTAACACAAATCAACAGACAGAATGTTCTGTCTGACAAAGTAACACCAACATAGAACAACAGACAGAACAACAGACAGAATGTTGACATCACAAACATTCTCTGTCTTAACTCTGCTTGGTCCCAGCTTGTGCTCAAGCTTTTATCTGCTCTGCTCCTTCTTGTTCCACTCTTCCTGTTCCACAGTTTTGGCAAGCTCCTTCCACCATGGGCTCCAGGTGGACATCAGGAATATTTAAAGCAGGGAGGGTCTCCAAACTCCCTTAGGCCTATTAAGGGCAATACAATATGTACTATTTCCAACAAAGACTTGACAAAGGCAAGGCTCAAAGGCACTTGAATTGCTGAAACAAGGAGCAAAGTACTACTTTGCTTGTCATTACAGTCATTCTTGTTCTGTTTGATCTGAGGTCTGCATAGAGCATGGAAGAAATGAACTAGGCTGAGGTTCCTAGAATAGACTGTTCTTCTTCTTACTTATTAGTTATTGAGTCTTCTTTTCTTCTATCAGTTTTTTTCTTGTCTTAAAAAAGAACAATATGGTATGGTAGAAACAGCCTAAATTTGCAGTCAGAAGAACTGATGTTGAGTCCTGGTCTGATCTCAGTAAGTAATTGACTGTGCTACAATTTATAGTGCAGGTAATTCATGTGCTTATACCCTGGCCAGAATATAGCAAAACAAATAAACAAACAAACAAAGTCAGGTTTGGTTTTGTTGTTGCTGTTAGCCATTACTCATAATAAAGGCAGGAAATGACACTAAAGGAAATAAAGGTGAGAACAGTTTCTGTACTCGACTAATAATATCAAACGACTAGCCTCTAACAGCCATAACTGTGTCTAAGAAGGTATAAGAGCAATGGCCTTACCATCTTCACTTAGCTTTGTTCTTGCTCAATTTAACTTGCATGCCACTCTGGGAAGATCTTGGGAGAGAATGGGCTTTGTAGTCTCAATCTCCATTAAAAAAAACCATTGGGTTGTTTTTTTGGGGGGTGCAGAGGTGTTGGGCGGAGGGAAGAGGAAGAAGAACTTAATAAAAGGGTCACAAGATTTCCATAACAGGTTGACCAGAAATTACTAGTAATTTCTAATCCAAAATCAGTTGTCTAAAACCATAGACCTTGAATCAACATCAGACACAAATAATGATAGTTAAAAATAGTCAATCTTAGCCTGGGACACTCTAGCCAGCTTTTGTTAACCACCAGGCTAGGTATGGCGCCTCATAGCCCAGATCTAGGTGATGAAAAAGACCACCTCACCTTAGTAGATGGGAGCAGAGAGCCAGGTGAAGTTAGAGAGACAATTTTCATGACCAGAGATGCCTAGCAGAGAAAATATATATAGCAAAGGCCATCTATCATAACGACATTGGCAAAGGGCAGCAGGAACCCTGAAGAGTCAAAGGTATGAAATGCCTTGACCTTGTATGGACCCTAATTATATGGATTCCTGGTTGGCATCCTACCTCCCTGGACACATATGTTAGCTATGTGGGTGCTCTATGTGTGTGTTCCCTGGTCACATATGTCCCCTGCCTCTGCAATCTCCTATACTGAAGGGACAACCCATGGAAAAATATGCCTCATTGTGTGCATGAAGGTGGTGCCTTTTCTTGTCACTTCCCCCCCTACATTGTTTGATTGAATTTCTTTTGTTTTGAATTATTGTGTCTTCTAGATGGTAAAGTTAAACATAATGGACATTTATAAGCCATACATTTGAGTGGGTATTGAGCCAGAGATTGCCTTGCGTTCAGGATAACTTTTCTGAGGACCTGCAAGTGAACAGAGTACCCCAAGAATTACAATGGAATTTTTTATTCATGTACATTTCCTCATTATTAAAGGATTTGCTTGTTTCTGAAAACAAAGTTGAGAATCAAGTCTTAATTTACCTGGAAAGTTATTTTCTTACATATAAAGTTCTATATTCAATTTATCTAGCAAATTATTTTTACTATTATTTACCTAGAAAGTTAGATGCTACCATAATGCATTTGTCTAATTCTATGTGTGTCATTTAACACATCTTCTCTTCCAGAATATTCTTTTTCTTTTCCTCAGACTGAGAGTTGAAAAGAAGGAAAAAGTCTAGATGAATAAAGCATAACATGTTGATAATTGTTCTCAAAATACCAATAAACAGGTGTCCCTTTTCCCTTTCCTCTTCAGTCTAAAGGTTATTCCTAAAAAGCAGTCAACATATTTTTAATTTTTTTTTTGAGACTGAGACTTATTTACTATGGAAATACAAAGTATTTGTTTTACTATACACTACTCTCTTATTGACACAAGATTGTTAAACCAAAGCCATTTGATAAGGAATGGAAGTTCACTTCAAATACTGAACTTGAAACAAAACAAAAACAGTAGCCATCCTGACGTGAAATCAGTTGCAGATTAAACCCCAAGGTCACTCATTTTGTTAAATATTAGTCAAAAGTTACTGCTTTGTAGAAAACAAAACAAAACCAGAAATATTCTCTTGGTAAAATGTCTCAAAAAAGGGAGCAGGAATATGACTAGGTTTTCTCATAGGACTTCCATTTCAGAGTCTATTAAAATATTAGCTATGTCTAATAAGCTGATTCTTAAAACACACATAACACACAGAAATCATGGGGGTTAGAGTCATTTGCCTTTCCCTCATAATTCTTTCAGATATTTTCAGAAAAGAAATCAATTATGTTTAAGTCTAGTTGGCACATTCTGCCTACACAGAAAGAAGCTAGATTTCTTTCCATAAATCCTAAAGAAAACCAATTCCTTATGTCAACTTAACATAAAATAATTTCATTTTCATTAAGACTTCTTTATGGCCAATAGAAAAGAAAGAGGGGTTTTAGTCCCTGGCTTAGATTTTATTACTATTATTGCTTAATTCCCACGAAGGTTAAAAAACATCCATTGTTCTTTGTCAGCTCTAAATCCCATTATCTAGAAAATGAAACATTTTCAGAATTTTGAATACTCTGACAAAATTAAATATCACAATGATTGATCTTTAAAGAACTCATTTTTCTTAAAGTTTCACTTTACTTTTGATTGTTCAAATTAAAATGCTGCCTTTTTCAGACAATCTCAGAGGAGTTTAATCTCAGATGTTTGCTGGCTAGGAAAAATTCTGTCACCTATTTAGTTAAGAAGACTTTGAAAAGTAAACAGCAGATCTTCCACATAATTACAGAAACTTGTTTGCCTATTTAAATGAGTATTAAAAGGAGGAAGTAACAGAAAGGGAAAGTGGAACTGGGTCCACCGAGACATGCATGGCTTTTTCCGGTAGCCTCCTTAGATTTTCTTCACCAAGGCAAGAGGCAGATTCCCAGAGGCTCCCAGATCTGTAAAGTATTGGCAGGTAGGCAGGAAAAGGTCTGATTTGTGAGAGCGTAGTCCGAAGAGGCTGCTGCCTAGAGAAGATGCCCTCCCCTTTCCCTCAACTGCCCTCTGATTGCATTCTGGACACAAAGCTCATCATTTCAGAATCAAGTGCTAGAATAATTACAAAACGTTTGTCAAATTTAACGTGATATCCAAACACAACTTGATAATGATCCTTATCATAACAGCTTGTGGAGTTAGTGCTGGAAGGGAGTTCAGAGATCTAACACTAGCTAGCTCCCTTACTCCACATAGAAAACAGACCCAGAGGAAGGAAGCACTTGGACTGTGCATTTGTTTTCTTCACAACTACTTTAAGAATCAAGTCGTGTCCTTATTTTGACCACCATTTTAGAGATGAATCAACTGAGGCTGGAGAGCTTAAGTCACACAGCCAGTCACCTGACGCCAAGACCAGCCACTAGACTAGGATGCATTTCTTATTAGACTACCATACATTCGCTTGCAAAGCTGGACTGGAACCCAAGCCCTCAGACTTCAAATCCAGCATTCTTTCCACTATTTACTTTATTTTTTCTCTAAAAGACAAAGCATAAATACTCCAATGGATACTCCACCCCTTAAGAGTTAAATTTGCCAATCCTGGCTTACAAATTTACTGATATTGTGCAACTTCTGAACTATTCAGCCCAACCGTTGGCTACAAGGAGCACCCAGGAGTGTCTTAAGAGCTGTATTAAATGACAGGCAACTTTCAAATGCAGGGGAAAGGTCCACCTTCCCCCAGCTCTCCGCTCATCATGTTTGCCACATTTCTAACTTTGAGTCCTTGCTAACTGCTAATTAGAAACAAATGTCAGACCACGGGAAACCGAACGGGCAAGGCGGCTGTGTGTGTGTGTGTGTGTGTGTGTGTGTGTGTGTGTGTGTGTGTGTGTGTGTGTGTGTGTTAGAGTGGCAGTGGTGATGGTGGTGGTAGCGGTGGTGTGGGGAGGAGAGGGAAAGCAGGAGTAAACTGAGCTTGGGCTTTTAGAGAGAGTGGCAAGGAATGTAGCAACTGTGTTGAATCTGTGGCAGGTGGAAAGAAAGTTCACACACTTCTTTGGCCGTGTGCCCAACGAGGGTTTTGCCTAAATCTTCTAAATGCATCAAGTTTAGAGCTTGAGAATCCTCTCATTTTGCAGAACAGAAAATTAAGGCCCAGAGAGGTAAAGTGAGATTTGCCCAGTAAGTAACAGTCGGAATTCGAATCCAGCTCTTTTATTTTTACTTCAGTGGTTCTTCCCCTTCCCTTCAGTTAACCAGGTTATGATTTAATAACTAGGAATCCCAGTCCCTCCAGTGCTGCTCTCCCCCTTCTACCCCCATCCCCCAAACCCCAAACTTTGGGAGAAGAGAAAGCAACTCCCACACTCCTCCCAAACAAAGCCCCTTTCTCAAACAAAGGCAGTCCCATCCGGCCCGCAGGGGCATAGTAGGGGCAACGGGACCTTTTTCACCACAAGGACTTTGTGTTGGCAGGGAGCAAGCAAGAGCAGAGCTGACAGTAAAGCGCATCTCCGGGACGGATTAACTCGGGGCACAGGCTACCAAAAGCGAGTGTCCTGAGCTTACTTTTCCGCCTGGCTTCAATCTGACTTTTATCTTCGCCCTCCCCCTCTCCTACAGTCCCATCTTAACGAATTCCAGATTTTCTGCTCAGGAGGGGCAGGAATTCAGCCCCAGCGCTCTTTGGGCCCCCTCCTGGGACTTTGGTTAGCAGGGACAGACAGTGCTCCACGCCTAGCACAAGTTTCGCGTTAAAGCACACCTCTTGTGAGCTTCCTGGGTGCACCTTCCGAGGGTCACGTTTTGTTTTGCGGCGCCCCACCCCCTCCGCCATACTCTCAGAGTTTGGGCTAAGAGAATAGCATTAATATGTATAATGCCACCTTTCTCAAATTTCATTCCCTGGTGGATTAAGGACTGTCACTCTTACTTCTCCTCCCTCCTCTCCCCCTCTACCTCCCGAATAGTTTCTTTCTGAGCAGGGTACGGAAATCTCGGCCCCGAGGGCAGCTAGCTCCCAGGTGACTGGATTAGGAAGCAGGAATTGTTAGTTCGTTCCTTCCTTCCTTCCTTCCTTCCTTCCTTCCTTCCTTCATTCATTCATTCATTCATTCATTCATTCATTCATTCATTCATTCATTCATTCGTCCTACAAACATAAAAGGGAAGGAGGGTGATGTGGTGTAAAGAGCTCAAGATTGGAAAGCAAGAGGTTTTCAGTCGGAATCGAGACTGCTTAATACCTGCGCTATGCTAGGCTCCTCATTTTCTTTGGACCACATTCTCGGTAGAATGAGGAGGCTGAATCTCACTCTTTAAGGTTCTGTCTAGCTTCTGATCTCATGATCGTCTCCATCTTTCTCTGAAAGTGCAACTGAAAATGCACTTTTCCAGTTTCCAACCACAGAGTCTGAGGCCCTGGGAGATTTATGTCAGTCTCATTTTGGAGAGAGAAGGACACAGAAAAGAAGCCCACAACAAGTTGGAGAAGAAGGGTGGGGAAGTGGTGAAGTCAGTAGACAAACTCAAGCAACTCAGTGGCCCAGAGGACAGAGAGCTGAGACTGGAGTCAGGAAGACTCATCTTCCTGAGTTCAAATCTGGCCTCAGACATTTACTAGCTGTGTGACCCTGGGCAAGTTATTTAACCCTGCTTGCCTCCGTTTCATCATCTGTAAAATCAGCTAGAGAAGGACATGGCAAACCACTCCAATATCTTTGCCAAGAAAACCCCAAACGGGGTCACTAAGAGTCGAACTTGACACAACGGAACACTAAATGGACAAACTAGAGAAGCATTGTAAAGAGCTCCAGATTTGCTTAAAAACAAAACAAAACAAACCAAGAAAAATCCAATAACCCCAAACCTAGGCTCTAGGACCATCTTTGCCGCTGATGATCCTCCGATTTTAGGGAAGTCACTTCTTCTTTTGGCCTCAGTATTCTTTCCAATTCGGATAAATAATACTTAATCTATCTCTCTTGGAATCAGTGCACACCTCCGATAAAACAATGTATGTAAAGTGCTTCTTAATCCGTAAAGTGCTAGATAAAGGTCAGCATTCTTTCTAGCAGCTGGGCGAGCACGGACACATTACTGCCCTTCTTCCAGTCTCAGTCCCTCTTCTGCATAAAAGAGGCTCTTGGACTGGAAGATCTTTCAGGTCCTTTCTAGCTAAAACAGTGTCGCCTTCTTTGGTTTGGAAGTGGTGGAAGGCCGAGAGCGCCCAACTAAAAGCTGAGAATGAGATTCCGAACAAGGGGGGGCTTTGAGGTCAGCTTTTGTGAAGACCAAGTAGGCAATAGTATGCAATCAGAAATCCAAAAAGGAAAGCCCCCGCCCTCTTCCATTCTACTTCTTGCCCCTCAAAGGGTTGCTTATTCCTCCTCGGTGGGGGGAGGTGATGGGGGTGGCAAAAACCCCTCCAAAGAGGGAGTCGCTCCTTTCAAAGAGCAGCGACCCCCCTTTAGTTCCTTAACATACCCCCCCTCCCACTCCCGCCCCCGCCCCCGCTCCTCGCCTCTAGCCTTCCAGGCCTCCCAGAGAGCTTCTCTGGGAGTTTCTCAGGCTGTCACCAACCTGAGAAGTCCTGCCTTTCTCCGCCCCCCACTCCCCAGCGGCCCAGGGAAGTTACAGCCCCCAAGGGAAGGAGGTGGAGACCACCCACGGTGGCCTTTTATCTGGGAAATATATTTCAGGGCAGGGGGTGGGGCCCGGCTGGGGGAATGGAGACCCAGAGCGAGTCCTAATGATGTGTTTAACAAATGGGGAGGATGCGAGGCCTGGCCTGGAGAGAGGAGAGCGCGGGCGGTGAGGGCCGGGGAGAGATGGGGGCACCAGCCCCCGGGCAAGGAAGAGACCGGAGTCTTGAGGTGACTAAAAACAATGACACTGGAAACTGGAGGATTTTTTTTTAATCGGGAAAAATCATAAAAAAAGAAAAAACCCAGCACACGCAACCCCAAACACCAAAACAATCCCCCAAGTCCGTGAACTCCCAAGTAAACAAGGGAAGAAATGCAGCTAGAGCCTCCCTCCCTTCTTCCCTCCTCCCTGCCCCCAGAGACAGCCCGGAGCCACCTAATGCCTCCGGGCTGGAGGATGGGCAGAAAAAAGAAAGGAGGGAGGCGGGAGACCTGGGGACAGGGGCGCAGGCCACCGATCTCCTTTCAAAACAAGGAAGACTGAAAACTGTAC
Organism: Pseudocheirus occidentalis; assembly: GCA_028646575.1. Taxonomy (NCBI): domain Eukaryota; kingdom Metazoa; phylum Chordata; class Mammalia; order Diprotodontia; family Pseudocheiridae; genus Pseudocheirus; species Pseudocheirus occidentalis. Next base: position 6,138,849 of record CM053595.1, on the reverse strand, counting down.
GGGGAGAAAACAACCAAAGGCGGCCGGTTCTTGGCCGGGGACAAAAGCACAACGTGTTACATAAAGCTCCCCCCGACCGCGCACCGATCTCGCCCTCCAGCCAGCGCATGCTCGGCGGCCTAGCAGGAGGTGACCACCTGGGCCGAGGGCTTCAGCAACTTATGAGTCCCAAGAGTGCGGGGTTGCGGGTTGGAGGGGTTAGAAGAGGGAGAAGAATGGGAAGAGGATGGGAGAAGAAAGGAGAGGAAAGATAAAGATGGGGGGTGGAGAGAGGAGATTGGGGGCTCGAGGAGAACAAGAGGAAGAAGTCACAAAGAAAAGGAGAGTGGGGATGGTACTCAAGAGGAAGGGTACCGGAGGGGAGAGTGGATCCTGGGCTGGAGCTCGTCCAATAGGCGAGATTCAGGAAGATACATTTAAGCAGCCTTTAATCATATTAACAGCCCTTCGAACATAGTTGGGGCTGCAGGGAATGAGACTAGATAAGGAACAGCTTTTGACACAACGGAACACTAAGGGGACAAACTAGAGAAGCATTGTAAAGAGCTCCGGATTTGCTTAAAAACAGAACAAAACAAACCAAGAAAAATCCAAATACCCCAAACCTAGGCTCTAGGACTAGGACTAGGACTAGGACTAGGACTAGGACTAGGACTAGGACTAGGACTAGGACTAGGAGTAGAAGGAGGAGAGGGGAAGGAGGTCAGGGCAGCTCAGTGAGCAGCTCCTCGAAGTTTAGAGAAAGAGAATCTTTTCATCCCTCCCTCCCCTCCAATTCCCTTAGCCTGCCCTTAGGCAATCGGAGGACGCCCTAAGACGTGTGTAAACCAGAGTTTTTAGAATATGCGTTACTTTGTCACTTTTCCTTAATGAGGCTAGAAAGTCGAAGTAGGAAAGGTTGAGTGAAGGAGGAAGAAACTGGAGGGAGGGGGGGAGAGAGGAAAAGAATTCGCAAACATCTCTGAGCTGGAAGGAACCTGGAAGCCATTTTAGTAAAATCCCAATTGACTACAAATGCCCTCCACAACATTCCAAGAGATACAGACTATGTCTGAAAGATCTAGCTGGATAGAATGAAGCGGCCTTCTGAGAGAAGTCGCTTCCGACTCTGTCCAGTGCCTAAGATGGCATTAACTTGTTTGTTTGTCTGTTTCCAATCTTAGGAAGATCCGAATTAAAATACTGCCTCAGACTGTTGGTAGCTGTGTGACCCCAAGCAAGTCCCAAGTAAGTCATTTAAACTTTCCCAGGTTCACTTTCCTCTTCTGTCAGACCAGGATAATAAGGGCACTTACCTCACTACGTTGTGAGAATCAAATGAGCTAATATTCGTAAGGCAATTATTAGCAAAGTGCCTGGTACTAACAGATGCTTAATCAATGTTTATGGTTTGCTCCTCATAGAGGCTGTTAGAAGGATCAGAAGGGATAACACTTAAGGCGCTTTGTGAACCTGAAAGTTTGCAAGGGAAAAAAAAAAGCTTTTACATTAGTCAACTAATTAGTGGTTAAATTAGTAGCTAACTGATATTGAGAGTTAAGCCCCCTAAAACACCCATTTTTTTCCTGAGAAAACAAGATGCTGACTAGCGACACCTCCTTCATGTTGTACTTGTAACACATTTTTTGAGCCCAAAGATCATATATTATATGATTTTTAGCTGTGAATCTATTTTCTGTATCACTAGAAAGTAATCCAGAGGGATCACTTCATTCTAATGAGGCAACCCAAGTACTGCTTATCTCTACTAGCTTTGGATTATCTGCAAATTGGATCATTTTGAGAACTGGGCTTTCTCATTCAGTCCCCAAAAGGCTAAATCGCACAGGAGTAAGTACCTGTCTCTGGAGCATTCCACTAGAGATCTCACTTTAACTAGGCACCCAGTCATTCTGAATGCTCTTTGGCATAAGCTAGTCAGTCAATTCCCAATCTACCCAACTGTCCCATTGTCTGGTCCCTAACTCTCATCTTGTCAACAAGAATTTTATGGGAGATTTAAGACTAATAGCCATTCTCTAATAGATAAGTGGTCAAAAGATAGAAACAAACAGTTCTCAAAAGAATGGCAAAATAATCACAACCACATGAAAGAATGCTCCAATTAACTATTAACAAGAGTAATGCAAATCAAGACAGCACCGAGGTTTCATGTCATACCCTGCAAACTGGCAAAAATGACTACAAATGGCAACAGTCAATGTTGAAAGGGTTGTGGAGGGATAACCACACTAATACATTGTTGTCCAGGCTTGGAAATGGTACAATCATTTTGGAAAGCAATTTTGAATTATGTGAATAAAGCGACTACAATGTCTATGCTCTTGGAACCCAAGGCTCCATTCCTGGTCTTATGCTCTAAGGAAGCCATCTATAAGAAGAAAGTCTCTATTCTGTACTTTTTTTTTTTTGATAGCTTGGAATTGCAAACAATTGGTAAATGACTAAACAAATTGTGGTACATAAATCTATATTCCTGTACTGTAAGAAATGATGTGTGTGATGAATGTAAAGAAGTATGGAAAGATATATATGAACTGATGCAGAGTGAAGTAGGAGCCAAGAAAACAGTATGTAGATAAACTACAGTGTAAATGGGAACAAGTAAATGCCAGAAAATAAAAAATAAATGTAAAAAATACTTACAAAGATCAAGCAGGATTCAAATGAGGAGATATGAGAAGACATTTCCTACCTATTCCTTTGTGGAGGAAGTCTATAGGTGTTACACATTGCGTGTGTTTTCAGATTGTTCAGTGTATTGACAAGTTGTGCAAATTTTTTTCTCTCTCTAAAAATGTTATTTGTTATATGGGGTACCTCTCTGGGACAGAGAAGGATATTTGGGATAACTATGATGATGTACAAAACAGAAGATATCACCAAAAACTTATTTTTAAAAAATTTAGGGGTAGCTAGGTGGTAGAATGGATAGAGCATCAACCTTGGAGTCAGGAGGACCTGAGTTTACATTTTACCTCAGACATTTACTAGCTGTGTGACCTTGGGCAAGTCACTTAATCCTAACTGTCTCTCCCCCCACCCCCCAATAAATCTAAGTAAACAGGACTTCTATGTAGATTACTGATGAGATTCTTCTAAGCCCTACCTTTCCCCATCATCTCAAAATAATAATAAATGCATCTAATAGAGTAAAAGATAAACAACAAGAAGAACAAAAACCAGAGGATAAGAAAGAACTTAATGAAAGGTCCACTTCACAGAAAAGCCAGCAGAGAAACTGATAAGAAGAAAAATGTAGAAATTTAACCAGAGGTTCTAATATATTGAATAAATACTATGGAGTACAAGAAAATGACTTGAAAACTCCAATGAGAATAAAAATTCTGCAGCACAGATTTGGTGCCACCTTTTATCACAGACCTTTCCTGCTCTCCCCAGTTACTGTTGTTCCTGCCCACATATTTGTTTTTATTCTGTATGTCCTTGGCACATACTTTTCTGTTATATAAGTTGTCTTACCCCTGGAGAATTGAAGTTCCTTTGGACAGGGACTATTTTCAGTCTCTGTATTTCCTACGACAGCCACATAATAAGCACTCAATAAATGGTAACGAAATTGAATGGAATTTAGTTGAACAAATTGAGATTTCCAGATAGGATTAATGCAATAACTCTAAGGAACTCCAGAAGGTCGAGCAAAACAAGAATTAGAGGAAGAAATAAAGGAGGGAATTTGGACAGAAATTAAAGTTCTAAAAGACAAATAAAATATCAGAACAAATAATGGACAGTACCTCCAGAACAATAGATTCTCTGCAAAAGGGTATAGTAACTTTGGAATTCAAAAACGCAGAAATAGAAGAAAGATTGTCAGAGCACGTTCAAGAGAAAATAAAGTCATATCATGTTATAAGGGATGACTGTCTTGGAGTAAGGAAGAAGAGAGATGGAGAAATCTAGGTAATATAAAAACAAGGACAACAACAACTGCACACACACACACACACACACACACACACACACACACCCCAAAAGGTTGGGAAAATACCTTAGATTTTTACAAGCCAAGGCACTTGACCTCCAGGACAGAATGGATTAAAATAATTTGAAAGTAACAGATCTTTAACGAAAAAAAAAACTGATGGAATTAAAAATCTAAATATTATTCATCAGGGCACCATACAAGAAAAAATTTCAAAAGTACTGGAAACAGTGGACAAAGTAAAGATAAATGTAGTCCATAGAAATTTGGCAAAGAGAAACCCAAAATATGACTTGCCTATAAAAGTTAATCAAACTTTAGAACTTCTGTTGAAAACCAGATTTTGCAAGCAGCTAGTCCATAGAAATCTGACAAAGAAGAATCCTAAATTTGATTTATGTATAAAAGTTATCAAGCTTCAGAACCTCAATGTTGACCCTCAAATCTTGCAAGCATCTAAAATGCACAAGACTATTTTCATTTACAAGAAAATTGGAATGTGCTATTTTGAAAATCAAAAGAAATTTGTTTGCATCCTCAAAATAATACATCCTGAAAAGCTGAGCTTAAATTTCCTGGCAAAAAAGGAAGCTCTGAAGAAGCCAGAAGTGACCAGGTCATTTAGCAGGCAAACTCATCAAACAAAAGAACCTTAAGAAAGGTAAAGCAAGAGGTATAACAGAAAATAAGCATTTAATTAATGAAAGTGTTTACATGTTTCCAGGGCTAGCCAAATATATTTTATGAAATTCTCTCCTTGTTTCAGGGCCTCTGAAAGAATATCTCTGAACAAATTTTAGAAAGAGTGAAGAATGATTAGTTCTATTTTAGCAGAATCCAGATCCCCGATGATGCAGTCAACACTTCCGGGAGTGGAATGTAAGTCAATTTAATTCACAGATGAAGATCTTTCCAACAGGAATATGACAGTAGAGGGACTAGGAGGAGCCAGAGATCCTTACTACTTGGCTTGGGTCAGAGAAGAATGGGGACTCTCTTCTTTGGGATAGCATATCCTTCCCTGAAACTTAACTGAGAATATTTAGAAAATAAAATTTGGAGTTAGGATCCTCCTGTCAGGGAACATGAATCAACTTCCACCAATAGAAATGTGTCCATCTCGGGCTTTGCCAACACATTCTTGTGGAGGTGAGTGGGTGCTTCCAAGCCTTACAGAAGATGCCATCTAGGAAGAATGCATATTTCAATGGACTCTTTCCAGTCCATGTCCCACCCCAGCAAAAGATAGTTACAGGTTTCTGGGGCTTTTTGGCAGAAAGGGCAGGCAGACAAGGGAGAAAAGAGGACCAGAGATATGATATGACTGACCTAAGGATGTACAGGTGGTAACTTTAAGAGTGAGTTTAGCTTGGGGCTTCATGCTCTGGATATAAAGCTCCTTTTACTGGTTCTCACGGATTCCTTCATGAATTAGTATTTCTGGAAATAGGTCTCCATAAGAAAAAATTGTTCTTTGTACAAAGACATGGGCAAGGAAGCAGTGAGGGAATCAGAGTTAGGTGGTTCTGTCTTCCAAAAATATCAAACAGTATTAAGATCATAGAGAAAATAAATAAAGCATTTATGTACAAAACCTCCTAAGTGGGATTAGAGAATATGCTGGGAGGGACAAGGAATAAGAAAGAGGGGGGGAAGGGAGTTAAAATACTATTTCTTGGAAAGAGGTAAGATAGATAAATCCAATTCAGATAAAGCAGAGAGAGAGACAGAATGGGAAAGACGAAGGGCAGGGGAAGTACAATAAAATTACATTCAAGGAATTTGGCTTGGCATATATAACAGGAAAGCTGTGTGAAGGACTGTGGAAAGAGTCTGGGGTCAGATTAGTACAAAGAAAAACAAACACCCCCCTCCCCATAAGTGCATCATGTTGGTTTTAAAGACACACAGACACACACACACTTAAAATATATTGTTACATATACACGCATTCTATATTAGTAGATGATTTTATTTATGCATGTATATATATATGCACACATATATTTATACATACACATATATAACAGATTTTAATGGAGAAAAGCATGAAATTATCAATTATATCAATATATATCAATTGATATATATATATATATCAATTATATCAATTATAATTTTGGTTATGTGAAATGACTCAATTTGTCATAAAATGGAAGAAAATGTCAGGATGAGTAAGAAAACTCTCCAGCGATTTGCTACATAAAAGAAATACATTTCAGACATAAGGACACAGGGCTGAAATGAAAGATTGTAACACAATGTATTATGTTTCAAGCACTTAAAAAAGAAACCATGAGTAACAACCAGGATTTTATATATGACAACACCAAAGATTGGTTCTGTCAAGAGAAACAAACAGTGAAATTACATTATTCTTAAGGATGCCAAAGACAATGAAACAGTATCATTTTAAAATACATTTGTATCAAACTGCACAATGTATAAAGATTTAAAGAAAAAGATAATTGCATCACAAAAAGCCAGACAATGTATGACTTTGGCATTCCTTTTTTCAGATAGCAGAAAGATTAAGAAAGAAATCACAAATTCAAGCATATTGTTGGGGAAAAGAGATATGAAAGACCTATGATCATTTTCATCGGTATATTAATATTATAACTATTATAGAAATAATATTAAAGAATATGTATTTTTTTTAGTATTACATAGCACCTTTACAAAAACAGAGCATATGTTAATGGATGCAAACATCATAAATGACCACAGGTAATATAGAGAATCAATATAGACATCAAAAGACATAGAGAAAATGAAACCTGATTGCTATCCTAAATAAGAAGTACAAACAAGAACAAATCCTAGGAACAATTATTATTGTTTGTAATTGTTGACTGTAATAATAATAAATGTTGATTGTAATAGTAAATATTATTCTAAAGAATAAATCTAAAGATTTATTCTCTTAAAGGGAGTGATAGCCCTGTGACAATATGGTAAAAATATATTGGATGCAGTTACAGCAATCCTTAAAGCAAATTTATGTTTCTGAAGACAGTTTTTTTTAAATAAAGACTGATAAATTGAGTTCACAATACAAAATATAGAAAATGAACAAATTAACTTCCCCTGTCCAAAAGCACAAAATAAGATATTGTGAAAATTAAAGAATTACTGAAAATAAAGATTATTTAACTAAGTAAAAAAGTTGCTTTTTAAAAGACTAAAAAAATCAATAAATGATATTGATGGGGGTGCTTGGGTCCCTATGTTTGTAACATCCAGTTGTAACATCAGTTTGTAAAATCACACTTGGACTTGGGTCACCCCATCAATATGACTAATGTTATAATGGGGAGGTAAATCAAATCATCAGACTAAAAAATGAACAAGGTGAGCATATGGTAAGTAGAGAGGAAATTAAGGAAAATATCAGAAATCATGTTCAATTATAAACTAATGAACCTGAGAACAGAAAGGAAATGGACCAGTAGTAAATTCCTTAAATAGATAAATTGCCAAATAGGAGACAGAAATTTGAACAAAATCTTAGAAAGACAACCCTGAAATCCATGAATAACAACAAACCTCTGGTCTGCATACATTTACAAGTGAATTCTATCCAACGTTTAAAAGAGCAATTGAATTCTCTGCTGCATAAATTGTTCTCAATAATGGTACCTTGTAAATTTCTTTTATGAGACAAATATGACCCTGATATTCCAATCAGGGAGAAGTAAATAGAGAATGTGATCTCTTGATCAATATTACTGAGTATTGATGCAAAAACTTTGACCAAAATTTAGCAGATTACAACAATATATGCAACTCTTATATTTATTATATATGTATATATTAAAGTATTTCTTTTGACTGAGCTGGATTTATACAAGGGAATGAAAGGATGATTCAACCCTAGGCAAAATGTTTGGCACAATTAGTCATGTAAATAACAAAACCCCCAAACATGTGATAATACCAATAGATGTAAACACCAACACCTTTCCCTTTGCCCAAGTATAGCACTCATTTCTGTTTCAAACTAAGCAAAGTAGATAAGGAAGCAGTGTGGTGAAACAGAATTCACGATTGACTTGGGTAAAAGGATGTGATTTCAAATCCCTGCTTGGTCCCTTGCTGTTTGTGTGACCTTGGGCAAGATACTGTTCTGGACCTCAGTTCCCTCCTGTCTAAAATGAGCGTGTCAGAATAGATGACTTCTAATACCTCTTCCAGCTCAAACCCTACAAGGCTTTGATCCAAGAGCTAGCATTATTTGTAATGAAAAAAAAATTAGAAGTTTTTTTTTTAATGAGTTCAATTGTAAAGCGAGGACACTTCCTTTCTCCGTTATACTTTGACACAGTATTAGAAATGTTGGCTATTATTATAAGACAAGAAAGCCCCCAAAGGAGGCAAAATTATCCATATTTGTGGAAAACCAGTACTTAGAAGATCTAGAGAATTAGTAAAGAAAATAATTAAGATGATTAATAGAGTCAGCAAAGTAGCAGGATAGAAAATAAACAAAAATAACTAACCTTTACATATCTTATTTGAATTAGGAAGGAGAAATTCCATTCAAAATAACCGAAATTCATAAAATATATGGAAATTCACTTATCAAAACATAGAGAACTTCTAGAAATAATACTATCTAAAGAAATAAAGCAAGACTTAAATGAATGTAGAGATAGGTGTAGCTCATGGCTTAACATTTCCAATATAATAAAAATGACCAGACTATCCAAATAAAACTGCAGACTAAGTCTTATGCTCTTGAAACTACCTAGGGTTACTTAATAGAAACAGACAAAACAAAGTTTATTTGGAGGAACAAAAAGTAAAAATTTCAAGGGAAATGTCAAAAAGTAAAAAGAAACAAAGGAGGCTTAATATGATTAGACTTTAAATTATTTTGTAGATTAGTGATTATCACAACTATGTGGTATCGATAAAATTTTTTTGAAAAAGTAGATAAGTAGAATAGACATAAAATCAAATGTAGAAATAACTACACACAACAGATTCATGTTTGTCATTTCTGAGATGTTCTTAGAAGCGTATTTTAAAAATACATTTTTTTTCTAGAATTTTAGCAGGAGTTGGTCAATATCATTGGCTCATGGTTTGGAGGTTTCTCACTGTCTGTCTCTGTCTGTCTGTCTGTCTCTCTCATTAGCACAATTTTTTCCTTCTATCCTGTGACACTTTTCTCCTTTTCTACAATCTTTCAAAGATTACTGATGCTGCCTCAGTAATCCGTTCTCTCTCCTTGCTCTCCCCTTCACTTCTACCAATACTTGGGGGTGTAATTCTGCTAAACTAGGTGATTTCAAATCATTATAGGTAGGTTGGTGCTTTTTTTTTTTACTATCTCATTTCATTGGGCATTAATTACTTACTGCCCCCCCCTCCTTTTTTTTTCTCTATCCTTTCCAATATGAAGATCATTTTCCTTGGCAGCCATAACATAGGTATAACAAGAATTGAATATCTCCTTCGTCCTATACTGTCATCATCCCAATATAGCCCAATCAGTGGTGCACCCTCTTCTTTGACCTTTCCCCCTCCAATATGCCTAAAATGCCCACTCAGGTCTTTTCGCTATTGTTAGCTTTCCTCACCAGCCTTAGCTAATATTGAACTTGAATATACTGTTACAGGAGTGTAGCACATTATTTTATTTTGATTATCCATTATCTGCCCTTCCATATCCTTTAAAATTTTTTCTTGTTAGGTGAGTATTCTATACATGTTTCTTGCTCTCTTTAGGTCATTTCTTTCTCTTTCTCTCTGTATCTTCATTTTGGAGAGTTTCTTCCCTTTCTGATACTGACTCCCTTTTATAATTTTAGTCCTTGGGACTCTACCTACGTTTGCTCTGAAACCTCTGAAATCTGCTCTTCAAAAATCAAGGGGGTACCCTGGCTTGGTTCTGTTCTCTCACAAATTCTAAGGTAGAATAATAAATTCCCCTAATGTTTTCCACCAGTTCTACTTTAGCAACAAGTTTCTCTTTGTTGGTCAGAATCAGGTCCAGAATTGCAACCCTTCTTGTACATTCCTCTACCTTATAAATAATTTTTAAAAATATGATTAAGGCAAGCCAAGAGTATACTAACTGTGCTGGTTTTGGCAGAAAATGCCAACAGATGTCCAGATAATTGAAGTCCCCCATTAATTATATTGCATATGTCTGAGCCAAGTTTGGGTTCTGGTTCTTAAATTCTTAATTCCCTTTTAGCTTTAAAATATGAAGCTACCTATCTTTTATGGTATTTTAATTTTGTTAAATATTTTCCAATTACACTTTAACCTACTTTGGAGGCACTCCAGAGGACTGCCACCATATTTGGCCCCTGTTTGACATCTCTAGTCTGTAAATATTCTCCAATGACATCACATGTTTCTACCTTCACTGAACTTCATTCATACATTCTTCACATCGCTCCTTGCCTTTGGCTCCCATATTTCCTTATGAGTCTCCTTAACATGTAATTCCATTCCATCCATCACACTTTTTCTTATGCTGCTGTTTTAATTCATGTATAGCCTTTCAGGGCCATACTCAAATGATGCAGCCTATCCTACAAGTCTACAATATGTATCCTATCCTACAATATCTACAAGTTGAGTTTGCCTTATGGCCTCAGTATCTCTAGTTTACATTGTTTATTACCCATAGATTTTGTATTTGGGCAAAAGTCACCTGAAACCATGTATTTGATTCTATCTCCTTTCATGCGTTTTATCTTTAGGGAATTTCTACACCCCTCTACAGCTAATCAGCCTCCAGTTGAGTGCATACATACACAGGTTGTTTGTCCCTCTTTCACCTCCCCTCTCCCCCATTTAAAGGTCCTTTGATTGGATTTGCAAGAATTCAAGTAAATACACTTTTTACCAGCTCTTGTTAGGGTGATTTCATTGCTGTCTATGAACCTAACATCCCTATATTTTAAGCCATGATCCAGAAACCCAAATTTCATTCTTGTTTATCATTGTTTTAACCAGCTGCTTCCTTCATGAATCTATCTTTTTCTTCTCATTTTTGCCTTTCATCAGCTTAAGGGATGAAAATATCACATGTACCACTGAGGTCTTCAATTTCTTCCCAAGAATTAAAATCCCTATTCGATGTTTTTTTCTGGCAGCATTATTGGTACTCACATGCATCACCAGGCATGGCTAGGCTAGTTGTCCTCAATTTTGCTACATCTTGGAAGGCACTTCATGTCTTACATCCGTGTCTTACAATGTTGACAAATAATTGTCTCAATTTCCCCCCGATCCCCCCCCTCCCAGCAGGGAATCACCAATCACCATCAGTGATCTCTTCCTTCTCAAATTTTTGCTCTATATAAACTCTCTCAACCTATGGATCCACATCATCATTCCTTGGAAGAGAACCAGCTATTTTCTCCTTACAGGGTCCAGCTCCGTTCCCTTCAGGAAGAGGATAGCCTCACATACTTAGCTACAAGTGTTTAATGGTCCTCATTTTTCCCTTTTTTCTAAAAGGGATAGAGAAAGAAGAGAGGAGTAAAGAAGGAAGAAAAAGCACAATGCTGAGCAAGAAGAGTCAGGGGAGGAATACAGAAAGAGGAGGAAAGAAAGGACTAGAGGAGGAAGAAGAAAGGGGAATAAAGAAAGAGTAAGAAAAAAAAAAGGGGTGGCTAGGTGGCGCAGTGAGTAGAGCACCGGCCCTGGAGTCAGGAGTACCTGAGTTCAAATCCGGCCTCAGACACTTAACACAAAAAAGCTAGCCATGTGACCTTGGGCAAGTCACTTAACCCCAACTGCCCTCCAAAAAAAAAAAAAAAAGAAAGAGTAAGAAAGGCATAACAAAGAGAAATTGGAAGAAAAGATGATGAGAAGACAAGGAGGAGAAAAGAAAGCAATGGAGAAACTCTGATATAAAAGAAGAGAAACTGGAGGGAGAAAAGAGGAACAAGAGCAAGAAACTCAGAATCATAACATCTCAGAGTTGGAAGGGACCTCAAAGACCATCTAGTCTACTCTATACCAGAACAAGAGTCTTCTCTATAGATAGCATCAATCAATCAACAAGCATTTACTAAGCACTTATTATGCTCCAGATACTATGCTAAGGGATCAGGATATAAATCCACATACCACTGGATCATTCAGCCTTTGCTTAAAGAATTCTAGTCAGAGGGAACACATTTTTGGACTGCCCAAGTTGTTGGGAAGCTTTCCCTTACATCAAGCCTCTATCTTCCTCTGCAACTTCTACCCACCTTTCCCAGTTCTGCTGCTAATGCCTTTTGAATGCTTTTTCAAATACTTGAAGACAGCCAGCATGCCCTCCCTTAGTCTTCTAAGGTGAAGTACCTCAGTTTCTTTCAACAGCTTTTACATGGTATGAACTCCCCTCCCTTTCTTTACCATCCTAGTTATCTCTCTCTATACACCCTCCAGCTTTTCAAAGTCCTTTCTGAAGAATGGAACCCAGAAAGAACATAACCCAAGAGAGGAGATGGAAGAAGAGAAATAAGACAGGAGGAAAAGAAGGGCTGAGTAGAAGTAAGAGAGAGAAGGTGAACAGGAGATATGTTGGTGTAAAGGACGGTAGGGGGAAGAGGAAGAAGAGGAATGAGTTATTTGTTGAAGGATTGGGGATGCTTAGCCCGAAGAAGACATTACTTGTTGCAGAGATGGCTATGTTAGTAGGGCGAAATTCTACTCAGTTCTTCTGGTAGATTTTGCTCCCCCTTTTGCACCATCCAGGCTCATAATTAAGCATTTTGACCGTGCTTAAATAAGGTTTTAAAAGTTCCTTCTTTCCATATCGAAGTAGTACAATGATTATCTCTGTTTTTTTCAGATAGAAAAACTGAAGCTCGGGGGCGCCTAGGTGGTCCAGCGAATAGAGCACCGGCCCTGGAGTCAGGAGTACTTGAGTTCAAATCTGGCCTCAGACACTTAACACAAAAAACTAGCCGTGTGATCTTGGGCAAGTCACTTAACCCCAACTGCCCTCCAAAAAAAAAAAAAAGAAAAGAAAAACTGAAGCTCGTGAGGAACGAAGTGACTCGCCTAGGGTCACCGAGCAAGTAGTAGGATAGAATAGAGGGGTGTCTCACAACACCGGTTTGCTTTACAGTAAACTTTCCTAATAGTAATAGCTCCCTGAGGTAGGTAACGCAAGATTATTATCCTCTTTTTTGTTTTTTTACAAATGTAATTTTGGGGGGGACCCTATCTGTGATTTTATACCAACCAAATCAGATCATGGCTCTATTGGCAATTTAGAATCTTAGAGAGCTGCCTGAGGGAACTGAAAGATTAACTGAAAGATTATCAGTCACCCAATTTGCATACGTTAGAGGTGTATGAATTTCGGTCTTCCCGAACCCTGCGGCCAGTTGTCTAATCACTACTCCAAGCTACCTTTCCAAAAAGGAATCATAATGGAAAATTTAAAGGAAGGCCTCCGTCCCAAAGTGTGGAGTGATTGGTCAACGGAGGATTTATGGATGGACAGTGACAAGAGCTCCCCAGGAGGAGTTGGTGTAGATGAGATCTTTGTCAATTCAAAGATCACAAATCCATAAATATTGAGGTATGACAGTGGAAGAATATATGTTGGAGGTAGTAGTTATCGGACGATGAATTCGAACCCAAGTCCCGACTCTAAGTCCAACAAGTCTCCCTTCATCCACTCTCAAAACAAGCATTGAGAGCTTCTGGGTGAGGAGTCCGGCTAGGTGTGGGAATCCAGCCCCTACCTTCAGGGAGTTTAAAACTGAAAAGGGAGGAGAGCAGAGTGGAACAAGAACCCTGTGCCCCCCTCTATCCCCCCGGTCTTAGGTCTAGACACAGGCCGGGAGGGTCCGCTTCCTACAGTGGCTAGTAGGCGAACAGACTTCCCAGGGTTGGGTGATTGCCACGTCTCTAATTGCTCCTCTGCTTTGCTCTCTCAATGGAGGGATCTGGTTCTGGAGAGGGGGTGCTGAGGGCAGGGAGGTTAGGAGTAAGTGCCTAACTTAGGTACTGGGTGCAATGAAGGGCGGGGAGGGAAGGGGCTTGGCTTCTCGCAAATACTGGGTTCCGTTACTCCTGTCATTCTTCCCCTATTTCCCTAGATCAGCTTTGGCTACCCGTAGTAAACCGGCGGAACGATTGCAAAGTCATCAGCAAACAGTTTCCAAACTGGAAAGCAGCTGGGAGGCGCGGGGACTGCTGGAGCCGGGCGTGCGACCGCTTTCTTCCCCTCCTTTCCCCAACCTCACCTGGAGAGCTGAGCCGAGGGAGGAGGGAGCAAGACCGTCTCCCCGGCGAGGGAGGGGGTGCGGAGAGAGGAGAGCAGAATGGGAGGGGGAGGGAGAGCGGAGAGCTGCAGCTCCCCTCCCACCCCCACCGCAGGCTCGAAGCCTTCCCACGCTCTGCGCCCACACCCCGCCGCCTCCACCTCCTCCCTCCTTCTACCTCCTCTTCTCCCCAACCCAGGCCTGCTCCCTCCCATTTTGCCCCCCATCGGGCTGGACCATCTCTCTTACCTTTGCCTCTGCGGCGCAATTTTCGTGCCGCCCTTTGCCTGCAGTCCCCTAAACTATTGGGGCCAAGCGCTGTCTACAGTGCCTAGGGGAAGGTGTGGAAGGTGGGAGGGAGACGTGGAGAAGTGGGTGGGTGGGGACGTCCCCCCCCCCCGAGGAAGGCTCCGGGAACCCCGGGGGTTGCCATTTCACTCCCTCGCAGTCGCCCTAGGCTGTGGGAGCGCTCTCGACCTGAAAGGGCAGCCAGGGCCCCGAGGTCATCTGAGGACAGCGGCCTTGAAGGGCCCGCGCCAGATTGGCTGCCAGCGCCTCCCGAATACTGATGCTGCCGAGTCGGGTCGCTGCCGGTGACTGACTCACAATGGGCCGCCTTAGTAGCCGAGGCCGAAGCTGCGGCGGCCGGGCGCGGGGAGGCCGCCCCACTTACTTCAGGCTGATCTCGGGGGCCCCTGCGGCCCTCCAGCTGCGACCCTCTCTCCTCGTGCGCTGGTTTTCCCTCTTACCAAAGGGAACGCTTGTGTTTTTCTTTGTCCAACAGAAACTAAAGAACTTCCCTGTCCCAGTCTTACCCCCATACACATTTTGCTGAGAACACAACCTTTCCCCTTGGAATATTTTTTTTTTCTGCCAAGGTTCTTGTAAGGAAAGCACTTTATCAAACTTTTTAAGTGCTACAGAAATGAGCTGTTATTATTATTATTTTTATTGCTAGCAACTTCTTGTATGAGTCACTTCCTTCTGAAAGATCTCTTGTAAGGAAAAGGCTTTGCAAACTCTAAAGAATATAGAAATATGAGGGTTTTTTTTAAAAAATCATTTTTGTTACCCTTTACTTTTCAAGCCTATGGGGCCAGAGAGTAATTTCTCTTCCTAATGTAGAAATTTTTTTTGAAAACCAAAAAAGCTATAGAAATGTAAATTTTGTTTTAAAGTATTTCATTTTGTAATTACTATTATTCTACAGTATTTAATTCTATTATTACTCTGCAGCATTTAATTTTGTAGTTGTTTTCGAGGATGCCCATATAGCTCAGAAAAGTTTCATAGAAAGTCAGCAATTAGACTTTTTTTTTTTGGTGTCTTGCTGGTGCCACCTAGTCTTTTAAAGGACAGAGTCTGAAGGGCCTAATCACAATGCTATTAAGCAGCCAGAACTCCCACAGTCTTCCGTAGGAGGAACTCAATACTTTCACAGACTTGAGCTAGTTCATTGGGAGCCATGGGGTTTTAATTCCTCCTTCATCTGATTCACCACAGCCTGGCCTTAAACTGTTCACTCCTTTCTTTCCCAGCTAAATTCCCATTGGTAAAAGGGCATATACAGCTGGAGTAAAAATTAATGTCTGCAAAACCTGGTGGGATATGGGGTGACAAATATTTAAACTTTAAACAGTTTAATTCAGTAACACATTACAACTATTTAGTTAAACAAATAAGTCTACCTAGTCTGTGTAACTTGATTTTCTTCTATTTTGAGGTGGAAATAAATTTTCACCCCTTTCTGTTTGAAAATTGATTAGCTAAGATTTGGAAAAACGGGACAGGACAAAGAAATTTTGCTATGCTCAGAAAAGATCTTGGAGGACCAAGTTTCAACTTAACCCAGTTTAGTGCCAAATTATAACTGACAAAGTAGACCATTGAGAAGAGGGGGAGAGGAAAGAATAGTTCTAACGGAGATGATAAAATCTGTAGACCCAATTAGCAACTTTATTCCAAAAGGATGAGGTTAATCTAGCAACTGTAATCAAGTAGCTAGTTTTAATTGGGGAAGGCTGAGAAATAAACTTTTGAACTGACTATTTACCCTCCCTCCTCATCTATTTATATATTTTAACTTCTCTCCTCCCTACTTACCTCCCCAGTTGTCATTCTATTCAGTCTGGAAATACAGTCCTGAAGGGCTTACCACTTTCATGTTGGGAAATCCCTTCCATCCCTGCCTCCCATGATTGCTGATCCATGCTTCCTGTCATGTCACCATCCACCAGGTCGGAAAACATAAATCAACTATGTCATGTTTTGTTCTGGAAAATGTAACAATCTATTTTCCAGTGACTCCTCTCACCATGTGAGTGACTTTCTAAAACCAAAATATCCCCTCCCTTCTCAGAAATTAGTATTTAAAAGAGACACAGGTGGTGTCGCAAAGAATGAATATTTCAATACATGAAATGGATCTGTCGTGTCACTGATAGGGCTATCCTTTCCACCAGTGCAGATCTTCATTCTAACCATGCTTTTTGATCTTGGGAAATTCTTGTTCATGTTTCTTCGTAGATGCACTACAGAGGAACCCCAAAAGGCTGCAGTCCTCGTACAACTTCTAGTATTTTGTCGGTACAAGTGAATCGGTTGGACTGTCCAAGTGTTATCCCTTGCCTTCAATAAGTGACTGCCCCATCTCCTTTTCCAGTCATATATTTTCTCCATAACATCCTTTAGTCCATTTCTTGCTTAGAGATCATCTACTTGCACATACTTTGTGCATCTTTATTGCTCTTTGGGTAGCTTGAACTTTGTGAAATTAATTGAATGTAAAGAACTAAAGTACAAATGGGTACCTTGTTGGAAAAGTCAAGCACTAGGTTTTTTTTTTTTAAGTGGATTTTGTTTGTGGTTTTCAATTACAGATGCTAATTTAAAAAATGGTTTGTATTTGGCATTTTCTGATTTTACTTTGATGTCTTTGCACCTAAACTATGAAAGGCTACTAAAGAGGACATTATGGTGACTCAAATTAACTTTTGACAATACTTATTAAGCACTTTTCAATTAATCCATAAGCATTTATTAAGCAGGATAAATGGGAAATAATTAAAAGAGGGGAGGCATTTGAATTAAGCAGAATTGGGGAAGGCTTCCTGTAGAAGGTAGGATTTGAGTAGGGTCTTACAGGAAGCCAAGGAGGTCAGTAGTTGGGAGGAGAGAAGAGAGAGCATTCCAGGCATGGCAGATAACCAGAGAATGCTGGGAGCCAATAAATGGAGTGTCTTCTTTGTGGAACAGCTAGGAGACCAGTGCCACTGGATCAGAGAGTTATATAGTGGGGAATGAGGTGTAAAAGGCTGGTAAAATTGAAGGGGGCCAGATTATGAAGGACTTTGAATGCCAAACAAAGCATTTTGTATTTGCTCCAGGAGGCAATAGGAAACCACTGGAGTTTATCGAGTTGGGGAGAAGGAGACATGATAAGATCTGTGTTTTAGGAAAATCAGTGGCTGAATGGACAATAGTTTGGAGTGGGGAGAGCCTTGAGGCAGGGAAATACACCGGCAAGTTATTACAGTAACCAAGGAATGAGGTGATGTGGCTACTGCCTTGTGGCAGTGTTGGAGGAGAGAAAAGGGCATATTTGAGAGCTGTTGCAGAGGTGAAATTGGGAAGCCTTGGCAACAGCTTGGATATAGGAATGAGAAATGGTGAGGACTCCAGAATATTTCCTAGTTGCAAGCTTGCGGGATTGGGAAGATGGTGTTGCTCTCTATGGTAATAAGGAAAGTAAAGGGGGGGAGGGGTTAGGGTGAAAGATAAGTTCTTCTCAGTTCGAGGTGTCTGAAAGGCAGTTGGAGGTCAGAAGAGAGACTGGAGCAGGAAAGGCAGATTTGAGAATCATCAATGTAGAGATGGTAATTAAATTCATGGGAGCTGAGGAGATCACTAAGTGAAATAATATAGAAAGACGTAGGACAGAAACCCTGAGGAATGCCTACTGTTAGAGAGTGTGAAGTGGAGGATTCAGCAAAAGGACAGAGAAGAAGCTGTCCTATAGACAGGAAGAAAACCAGGAGAGAGTGGTATCCTGAAAACCTAGAGAGAAGGGCAGAGTGATCAACAGAGAGCACATGGAGAGAGAATTGAGCTAAAGGCTGATGCATTTGGTAACTAAGAGATCACTAGTAAGATGGAGAGAACAATTTGAGTGGAATGATAAAGTTGGAAGTCAGATTGTAAGGGGTTAAGAAGTGAGAGAGGGAAGAGAGAAAATGGAAGCACCTATTTCTGAGGGTCTTTCTGAGGAGTTTAGCTGCCAAGGGCAAAAGAGATATAGGATAATAGCAGGGATGGAAAGATCAAGTGAGGGTTTTTCTTCCCCCTATGAAAGGGGAGACATGGTTATGCTTGTAGGTAGGAGGAGATAAGCTATTAGAGCAAGAGAGATTGGAAATAAGTGAAAGAGTGGGGATGACAGAGGGAACACTGTATTGGAGGAGACAAAATGGCATGGGATTAATGAATAATTAAAGGGATTATATTGGGAGGGGTTATATAAGACTCTGTGATAGAGATAGAAAGATAAAAAAACTACACAGACTTTGCCTTTAAGATTCTCCATGGAGCTAGGGGTTGTGGTATTAAGGGATACAACAGATACATAGATAAAAAATAATACAGGCTAGAATGTGAGAGGGACCAAAGAGGGGTAAGGATAAAGAGATATAGGAAAATTTGAGGAGAAAGCACACTTCCAATAGGAGGGATGCTTCTAGACGGCAATGATACTTGGAAGATAAAGATTTCAAAAAAGAGGAGATGAAGAAGTGCATTCCAGGTAAAGCACCCAGGGCTCCAATAAGCTGTGTTGCCTGCTAGAAAGATATTACAATTTCTAAGTACTTTGTGTCAGAAATATCTTTAAACCATAACTCGTGAGCCCCCATTGATGATTTGTTTACTTTTATTAGTCAGTTAGAGAGTACACTTAGTCTGAAGCAAAGACATTTAATGAAATAACAGATAAAAACAAAAATGTTCTTCCATAACCCTTGAGTTCACTCTCCCACAAATGCATATACCCTCAGTAGGAAAAGTGCACATGAATAGAGATCACGTATGGAGCACACGCATATGGGGAATACATGTGACAAGGCACCTGTGCGGAAGGGCATACATTTAGTGAACAGACGGAGCTAAGGGATCATGGAGAAATCTGATGCCTCTGATGTTTTAAAGATGATGATCTTGTGGAGATGGTCTTCATTCATTTATTCTATCTGCTGGGCCAACTCACCAATGAGTGTTGGATCTCTGGTATTCCTTAATGGGTACCCTACCCTTGCTGCTCCCCACTGAGCACAATGTTTTTCTTTAAAGTGTATTTTTATTTTTTAAAGTAAGAAATATTTCTTAAAATTAATCTGTCCCTTCTACTATCCCAGCCCCTCCTCAAACAAATTTTAAAAAATCCTTCAATACATAACTAGCTATATAATCTGGCAAAGCAAATTCCCACATACATCCTATCAAAAAATGTATGACTCTTTCTACATTTTAAGTTCACTCTTTTCTGTTAGGAGGTGAGTAGCATGTTCCATCTTCATTCCTTTGGATCTGTGGCTTATCATGTGTTCATCAGAGATCTAATGCTAGTCACTTCACTTTGCATCAGTTCATAAAGTTCTTCCCAGTTTCCTCTGAAGTGGTCATTCTTTATGGCATGATAACATCCCATCCCATTCATGTACCACGGTTTGTTTAGCTGTTACCCAATAGACTACCTCATCAGTTTCCAATTTTTAGCTGTCATCAAAAGACATTGTATACATATTTTTATACATATATATCACTTCCCTCTTTCTTTGATTTCTTTGGGGCACAGGCCTGGTAGTGGTATAGCTGGGTCAAGGGTACGTGCAGTTTAGTAACTTTCTGGAAACGATTCCAAATTACTTTGTGGAATGGCTAGAAGAATTCATGTTTCTTAGAGGGCACGACTGTACCGGTTTTACCACAGTCTTTCTAACATTTGTCATTGTTCTCTTGTGTCATCTCTGCCAGTCTGATAGGTATGAGGCAGCACCTTATAGTCGCTTTAATGTGCATTTATCTAATTTTTAGTGATTTAGGGCATTTTTCATGTGATTGTAAGTAGATTGATTTTCTTCCTTTGAAACCTGATTTTTTTAAAGCCATTTATCTGGGAATGACTTTTAGTCTTTTAAATTTTAATCAGTTTTATATATATATATATATATATATATATATATCCTCATATCTTGGGGATGAGACCTGTATTAGAGAAATATGTTGCAAAGATTTTTCTTTACAGTAACCTGTTTCTCTTTGAATTTTTACTACATTGGATTCACTTGTGTAAAATATATACTTCTTTTAAAACAAAATTTAAAATTTTATCTTGTGATTCTATCACTTGTTTAGTCATGAACTTTTCTTTATCCATACATTGGAAGGATAATTTCTTACTTGTTTCTCTAATTTGTTTATGATGTGACTCTGGGTCATATATCTACCCATCTGGAGCTTATCTTGGTATGTTGAGTGAAGCGTTGGTCTAAACCTAATTTCTTATAGACTACTATCCAGTTTTTCCAGTGTTTTTTTTCTTCTTTTCTCCAAATAGTGAGTCCTTCCTCCAGTACTATGGGTTTATCAAGCACTTTTCTCCTGTATTTGTTTTCTACTACATGTCATATCTCTAGTAAGTTCCACTGATCTTTCTCTTTGTCTCTGTCTCTGTCTCTCTCCCTCCCCCTTCTCTCTCTCTCCCTCTCTCTGTCTCTCTCTCCCTCTTCTCTCTCTGTCTCTCTCTCTCTCTCTCTCTCTCTCTCTCTCTCTCTCTCTCTCCCCCTCTCTGTCTCTCCCTCCCTCTGTCTCTCTCCTTCTGTCTCTGTCTCTCCCCCCCATCTCTCCTCCATCTCCCTCTCTCTCCTCTCTCACCAAATTGCTTTAATAATTACTGCTTTGGAGTACAACTTGAGATCTGGTATTTATAGTTCCCTTTTCCTCACCTGTCTCCTTTAAGAATTTTTGTTCTTGAGCTTCTTGATGTTTCTTGTTACATATTATTTTGATGATTATTTTTTTAGCTCTATAAAATACTCATATGTGAGTAGAACTGGCAGAACACTAAAGAAGCAAAGCAAATTATTGTCATTTTTATTATATTGTCTCAACCTACCCATTAGCAAGTAATGTTTCACCAAGTATTTAGGTCTGTGTTTATTCCTGCAAGAAGTGCCTTTTAGAACTTATTAAAGTTGAACTGTTTACATTTCTTCATGGAAAGACAATATTTATAACTAATGAGACTTTTCTTAGTATGAGGACAGTTGAAGGGAATATATATATGTATACATACATATATATGCATGTATAGGTGAGTGTGTACATATATATATGTATGTGTGTATATGTGTGTACATATATACATAGATGGAGGGCACAGGGTGAGTTGATTGTGAAGGGATGATATCTAAAAAATAAAATTAAGAGGTGAGAAAGGAATATATTGGGAGAAGGAGAAAAGGAAAGATAGAATAGGGCAAATTATCTTACATAAAAGAAGACAAGGGAAAGCTGTTACAATGGAGGGGAAGAGCAGGAAGGTGAAAGGCAATGAGTCAACTTTATTCCCATTGGATTTGGCTTAAGAAGGGAATAACATACACACTCAGTTGGGTATCTTACCCTATAGGAAAGAAGGGGGGAAAGGGATGAGATGGGGGTATGGTGGAAGGGAGGGCA
>CM053595.1:6105821-6116834 GCA_028646575.1 Pseudocheirus occidentalis | reverse complement strand
ATTACTGCACATGTATAACCTGTATTGAATTGCTTGTATTACTAGTGGGGTGGGTGAGGAGGGAAAAAGGGAGAGAATCTGGAGCTCAATGTTTTAAAAACAAATGTAAAAAAAAATTGTTGTTATATGCAACCAGGAAATAAGATATACAGGCAATGAGATATAGAAATCCATCTTGCCCCATAAGAAAGTAAGGGGGAAGGGGGTAAAGGGAGGGAATGGCAGTGATATATGAGAAGACACACTGGGGGAAGGAGTAATCAGTATACATGCCATCTTGGGATGGGGGTAGAGGACTGATAGATAATTTGGAACTCAAAATCTTGTGGAAATGAATGATGAAAACTAAAAATAAATCAATAAATTCTTTTAAAAGTGCATTTTAGTTAGATTCATACAGCTCTTGGCTACATCTTGGTAGATATATTCCCAAATATTTTATAGCTTCTGTAGTTCTTTTGAAGACTTTATTTTTCTAGTTCTTTTTTCTTGCTTTTGTTAGAAAAGCCGATAATTAATGTGGATTTATTTTATATCCTGCAACTTTTCTGAAGAGATTACTTGAGTTAATTTTCAATTGACTCACCATAAGTACACTACCATATCATCCCCCAAAGGTGACAATTTTGTTCCTTCTTTATCTAAGCTTATTCACTCAATTCCTTTTTCGTGTTTTATTTCTACACTTGCATTTCTAGCAACGCGTTAAACAGTGGCAGTGACAATGAGCAGCCTTGCTTATGCCTTGTGTTATTAGAAAGACCAGGGGCAGCTAGCTAGGTGGTGAAGTGGATAGAGTACCAGTCCTGGAAAAAGGAGAAGCTGAGTTCAAATCTGGCCTCACACACTTACTGGCTGTGTGACCCTGGGCTAATCACTTAACCCCAGTTAACTCCTTCTGATTAAAAAGGCCTATACTTTTTCCTCTATTCTCTTGGATTTAAATAAATTCTATTTACTGTATTAAGGAATGATCCATTTATTCCCTAATTTTTAAAATTAGGAATGATTGTTGTATTTTGTGAAAATTCTTTTCAGCATCTATTGAGGTAACTGTATTGTTTTTATTAATATAATAATATGGCTTATTATATCTTTTGTCTAATGTTTCTGGTAAAAACTCAAGTTGATCATTGTATGTAATTTTTCTGTTTTTATCTGTGGCCTTCTTGTTAATATTTTATTTAGAGATTTCACATTAGTGTTTATTGGGATATTGATCTGTAATTTTTTTCCTGTGCTTTGTTTTTTCCTGGTTTAGGTATCCTTTTTGAGAACTAAAGATGAATAAGAATCTGTGTGTTGTGGTAGTTGGTCCCCAGGGGTCCAACTGGTCATTTACAGTTGGGCAAAGCTGTTATTTCCTCCCTTCTCCCCCAGCTTCTCCCCACAATTCTTCTGTCTGTGTTGCCTTACATTTGTCTAAAGAAATATAAATTTTGATTGCTTATATTTTGCAAGATAACTTGGGATTTGGGGGCTAGATTTTTTTCTTCTCTATTTATTCTATCATTTTTAAAAACTAAAGACAATTAGCTGTTTTGTCTCATATAGTTTTCATTTATGATTTCTTGAAATGTAGCTCTGGTAAACCAGGCTTTGATAAAGCCAATTGGAACTACTTGACTATGCCTTTAAATGCAAATCACTCTGGTTCTAACTGGTTGACCCAGTCCAACCCTCTCTTGCTCATTGTTTAGATTTTGATGACTCAGGGTGAGTGTAAATAGCAATTGTTTCTGTTCTGGCCAGAAACTGAGGGTCTTTTCCTCCCAGACTGATTCTTTGGTGAAGGCCAACTAGGCCATCTTTGGCCTCAGTTCTTATCTAAACTTTAATCACCGAATGGGTGAGAACTAGGAAAGTTTTTAGCTTAAAAAGTCCAAGGTTCCCCACTGTGCCCAGGGCCATCTCCAGTTATCTTGACCTATATCTTGCCACAGGAGTCTGATGACTCTGGAGGAGGGAATGAGGCTGTGCACAGCTCTGCCTCAACTTCAATCCAATTCACTTGCAAGACAAGTCATCACCCTCCTGACGTTATTGGTCCTCTTCAAGAATGAAGGACAAACAGCAACAATCAAGACCATATTTGTTGGGGTGGCTAGGTGGTGCAGTGAATAGAGCACCAGCCCTGGAGTCAGGAGGACCTGAGTTCGAATATGACCTCAGATATTTGACACATTTACTAGCTGTGTGACTTCAGGCAAGTCACTTCACCCCAATTGCCCTCCAAAAAAAAAAGGAGACCATATTTGTGTCATAAAAAATGATTGAAAGGGTACCTACTTTTCATATTATTGCAGTTTATGTAATATTGGGATTAATTATTTTTTGGATGGTTGATACAATTCACTTATAAATTCATCTAATCCTGGAGACTTTTTTTTTGAGATCATTTATGGCTTGATTTCTTTTTCTGACATGAGGTTATTTAGATGGTCTATTTCTTCTTTTCTTAATCTGGGTATTTTGTAGTTTTGTAAGTATCCATCTGCATGTAACATGGATTTATTTTCTTTTTTAAGATACTAGCTCCTAGGACCCATGGATGGAAACACTCTACTAGTTCTCAGGATCATGGGCTGTAATTTATTGAGGAATTTTTGATTTGTTGTACTTCTAATTTTTAAAAATTGCATGCTCAATTCATTGATTAATTCTTTCATTTATAAAATTGTGCATTGACATAGGGGCCCACACACGTGCATGCACACACACATGTACACACACATATTTCCTTTAGAGTTGCTTTAGTTATATCCACAAAATTTTGGTTTTAAAAAAATTTATTATTTATTGTTAGTTTTCAAAATTCATTTCGACAAGATTTTGAGTTATGTTTTTTCCCTGTCTTTCCCCTACCCCCACCCCAAGATAGCAAGCCTACTAAATACCCCTTCCCCAATCTGTTCTCTCTTATATCCTCCCCCATGAGCCCCCCCCAACTTTCTACCAGGGCAAGATGGATTTCTATACACCATTACCTGTATATCTTATTTCCTAGTTGGTGTAAAAAAACAAAATTTTTTTAAACATTTATTTTTAAAACTTTGATTTCTAAATTCTTTCCCTTCTTCCCTCCTCACCTACCCCCACTGGGAAGAAGAAATTCAATATAGGTTGTACATGTGTAGTTACGCAAAATGTTTGCATAATAGTTATACTGTGAAAGACTGACTATATTTACCTCCATCCTATCCTGCCTCCCACTTATTCTGTTTTCTCCTTTGAGCCTGTCCCATTTCAAAAGGGTTTGCTCCTAACTACCCTCTCTCCTATCTGCCTGTCCTTCTATTATCCCCCCCTGTTATCCCCTTCCCCCCTAGTTTCCTGTAAGATACTTGATTGAGTGTGTATGTTATTCCCTCCTTAAGCCAAATTCAATAAGAGTAAGGTTGACCCATTCCCTTTTGCCTTCCTTTATAACAATTCTCTCTTGCCTCTTTTATATGAGATAATTTACCTTATTCTATCTCTTCTTTTCTCCTTCTCCCAATATATTCCTCTCTCACCTCTTAACTTTATTTTTTAGATATCATCTCTTCATATTCAACTCATCCTGTGGCCCTGTATACATGTACATACATATACACACACTCACGTATATATATATATATATATATACATATATATATACACACACATATATATACACATATATATATATTCATAAACACATACACCCTCCTATAATATGTATATATGTATGTATACATACATATACATACAAATATATACACAAACACACACATATTCCCTTCAACTATTGTTATACTGAGAAAAGTCTCATGAGCCACAATTATCTTTTTTCCATATAGGAATGTAAATAGTTCAGCTTTAATAAATTCCTTATGATTCCTTTTTCCTGCTTACCTTCTCATGCTTCTCTTGTTTCTTGTATATGAAAGTCAAATTTTCTGTTCAGCTCTGGTTTTTCATCAAGAATGCTTGAAAGTCCTCTATTTCTTTGAATGTCTATATTTTCTCCTGAAATATTATACTCAGTTTTGCTTAATTTAAAATTCCTTTGACCTCCACAATATCATATTCCAAGCCCTCTGATCCCTTAAGCTGCCAAATCTTGTGTTATCCTAATTGTGTTTCCACAGTACTCAAATTGTTTCTTCCTGACTTCTTGTAATATTTTCTCCTTGACCTGGGAACTCTGGAATTTGGCTACAATATTCCTAGGAGTTTTCTTTTTGGGATCTTTTTCAAGAGGTGATTGGTACATCCTTTCAATTTCTACTTTGCCCTCTGATTGTAGAATATCAGGGCAGTTTTCCTTGATAATTTCTTGAAAGATGGTGTCTAGGCTCTTTTTTTGATCATGGCTTCCAGGTAGTCCAATTATTTTTAAATTGTCTCTCCTGGATCTTCCAGGTCAGTGGTTTTTCTAATGAGATATTTCCCATTGCCTTCTATTTTTTTCATTTGTTTGGATCTGTTTAATAGTATCTTGATTTCTAATAAAGTCATTAGCTTTTATTTGCTCCAATTAAAATTTGAAAGAATTATTCTCTTCAGTGACTTTTTGAAATTCCTTTTCCATCTGACAAATTTGACTTTTTAAGGCATTCTTCCCTCATTGGCTTTTTTGGGCCGCTTTTTGCCTTTTAAGTTAGTCTATTTTTAAGGTGTTTTTTTCCCTCAGATTTTTGGATCTCCTTTAGCAAGTTATGAACTGTATTTCAAGATTTTCTTGTAACAACCTCATTTCTCTTCCCAATTTTTTCTTTATTTCATTTGCTTGATTTCTAAAATCCTTTGTGAGCTCTTCTATGACCTGAGACCAATTCACATTTTTCTTGGAGTCTTTGATTAAGGAGCTTTGACTTTGTTGTCTTCTTCTGGTTCTATGTTTTAATCCTCTTTGTCACCAAAGAAAAATTCTATAGTCTGATTGAACTTCCTCTCTTTGCTCATTTTGCCAGCTATATACTTGACTTTTGGGTTCTTTGCCATGGTAGAATTCTGCTTTCAGAATGGAGAGTACTGTGTCCCAAATTCCTGGGATTCTGTGCACCTGTTGTCAGAGCTTCTTCTAGGTACCTGCCTCAGAGCTGTGAGGAGGACACTCTCTCTCTGCAACTGCTACAAGCCCTGATACTCCAGTGCTCCTCACCCCAGGACTGCCACACAAGACTGTGACCCAGATCCAAGCAGGGCAAAGCAAGAGAATCCTACCTCAGCACCAGCAAAGAGATTCCTGCAATTGCCCTCTTGTCAGTTCTCTTGATCCCCCCACTATCTGTGGGCTTGGAACCCCAGAGGCAGCTGCTGCTGCTGCTGCTGTCTATCCTGGGGGCAGGGATCAGATGGGGCTCTTCTCTCATTCATGTCCGACAGAGTTCCCCCACTGACCTTTTACTTTCTCTTGTTGTTTATGGGTTGAGAAGTCTGGAGACCACTACAATTGCCAGTGATTCAGTCCCCAAGGTCTGCTCTGGTTGTTCTGTGCAACTGTGGCCCACACAGGACTATGCTCTGCTCCCAGCAATTTTGATAAACTGTTCATATTGGCTTGCCAGACTGTCCTCTGCTGAAACTTATTTTACTGTGTCATTTTGTGGGTTCTGTAGCTCCAAAATGTGTTTAGAGTCATATTTTTTCTTACAGATATTTGAGGTAACTTGGAACGAGCTCAAGTAAGTTCCTGCTTTTACTCTGCCATCTTGACTGCCTATAATGTCCTTAAATATAATCAAATTTCTTTGTTTATCTTTTTTTATCTCTTAAAGATATTTTCTTTAAACATCATCATTATTCTCCCAGAGGCAAGCTGATAGAATCTGCATATGAAACTCATCAGTAGACATACTGGTCTACTCTGGACTGAAAGCAGAGCTTAGCACTAGTCTTGGAGTGTGAGAAGACCAGAGTTTAAGTCTTTTTTCCCCTCTTTTTGAGGAAGGAAAGCAGGGCAATTGGGGTTAAGTAATTTGTCCAAGGACACACAGATAGTAAGTTTTAAGTGTCTGAGGCCAGATTTGAACTCAGGGCTTATTGCTCTATTCACTGTGCCACCTACTTGCCCCCCAGAATTTAAGTCTTATGCTTGATACTGTCTGGGTGACTTGCCAAGTCTAGGGATAATTGAACACTCACTAATGTACAGAATTATTAAATTATTGTTAAATTGAAGAAATATTCAATAGGACTTTATTATGCACAAGGTATTATGTTAAACATTGGGGATATAAAGACAAAAACAAATCACTTTTCCCTCAATGAACTTAGATTCTGCTGGATGTACATGTACGTGTGCACAGTTAAGTAAAGGCGCTATTTTATAAACCTCAGTGTACTCTAAAAAAAATTTTTTTTTATATGTTGTATACTCTTGCTGCTTTTTGGAGAGGGGAAGGCAAGGCAGTTGGGGTTAAGTGACTTGCCCAAGGTCACACAACTAGCAAGTGTGTCAAATGTCTGAAGCCAGATTTGAACTCAGGTCTTCCTGCCTCCAGGGCTGGTGCTCTATTCACTGTGCCACCTAGCTGCCCCAGCCCTCTTACTTCTAAGTTCTAGATCTATACTTTTTAATAATAGTGTTAGTGCTTGTACTACAAAGAACTAGGATTTCAATGTTGTGGATACTCTCTTCACCAAATGTAGACCTCAGTTCCTCTACAACTTGGTACATAGATTTAAAGAGCTATGAGTGCCAGGCTCAGAATCTGTCAAACCTCATCCAGGTGGTTCAGTTTTCCAAAGCGTTTTCTTCACTATTACTCTGGGATTAGCACATCATCCCAGACTATAACCTCTTCATGCCGTAGTAGATGAACCAATGAGTTGCCGTGGCTAAATGAATCATCTCCTTAAAGCCATTTTTTTTTCTGGTAAAGACTCTTTGCTCTGACCTAATATCTTTGTTAGTTGAATCCCAATCCATTCATAGGCTTCTATTTAAAACTAGTTCAGTTTGGGAGGCCTTCTTACCAGTCCCCTCATTTTATAGATGAGGAAACTTATGTTCAGCTAAGTAGAAGCTGTAAGGAGGTGCAGTCAATAGAGTGGAGCCTGGAGTCAAGAAGACTTGATTTCAAACCCAGCCTCAGACATTTACTAGCTTTGTGATCCTGGGCAAGTCATTTAATTTTTATCTTTTAAAAATATTTTAAATTAATATTTTAAAATGTTTAAAAATATTTTTAAAAATAATTTTTAAAAATTGAATCCCCTCATCTGTAAAGCTGGGATGGTAATAGCATTTACCTCCCAGAGTTGCAATGAGTATAGAAAGGGATAATATTTCTAAAGCACTTTGCAAACCTTGAAACTACATCAATGCTAGCTGTTGTTATTATTATCAGGATTATGTGATTGGCTGGGGGTCACAAAGCCTTTGGATTCCAATTCAATGCTCTTTCCTCTGTATTATCTACGAAATAACCTGGAGTCAGATTAGAAAGGAATATCAGGGGAGAAGAGGCTCCCCTTTAAGAATCCTAGGTCCTCTCTGTACCATAATGAGGCTTCAGAGGAGAATTTTGGTAGAAGAACAGGCATTGTTGGGCAAGTTACTTAATGGTTATTTACCTCAGAGTCCTCATCTGTAAAATGGGGATAATAATAACACCTACTTTCCAGGATTGTTGTGAATGTCAAATTACATAATAATTGTAAAGCACTTAGCGCAGTGCCTGGCAGATGGTGAGCACTATGTAAATATTAGCTACTATTATTAATAGAATTCTAAAATTCATGACTGGTCTATTTCAACTGATATGAAGTTTCTTAAGTTGTACTGAAGTCGTTTTTATTTTAAAACATCGGTGTGACTCAGCAGGACTGCCATGAAAGCTGCAGTACAAATCAGAGGGAAGAATTCCCAACCAAAACAGAACCAGAAATGCAAACAAACTCCAATCAGCTCTGGATATCCTTGAATTTTATTTGCCCAAGGGAAGGGGCAAATGTTAAAAAATGTTCTCAAAATAGCTCAGAAATGCAGCCTTAGGACTGAGACTGAACTTTATTCTGAGAATGGAGCAAAAATAATGAACAGAGAGTTGAAATCAAAGATAAGTAGTTGGTTGGAAAGAGTCCACTTATTTATAAACCACTTGGCTCTTGGTGCAGACAAGTTATATCCGAGAATATTAAAAGAACTGGAAGAGACTATTGGTGAGTTTAAAGAAGTGGTATCAAACTCAGATAGAAATGGGGACCATTCATCTGTATGTCAAAGATAATGTTTTTTAATACTTTTCAAACCCAAAGTCAACATGCAGTCCCATATTGACTTAGTTTTAAAATGTGATGTTATCTCTGTTTTATTGTGTTTTTGTTTATCTTGTTAAATATTTCACAATTAGATTTTAATCAGGTTCAGCTGAGTAGGGAGTGTTGTTGTGGGCTGCTGCCCAAGGGAGGTGTGCTCAATACCTCTGCTTTAAAGGACTAGTGAATAGAAGCTGTCCCACAGAAATGGAGGACATATGTTACAATTTCTAATAACAGAAAGACAGCCTAGAAACAATAGGCCAAGGAGCTTGACTTCAAAGCCTGGAAAAATTCTAGAATACATTATGATCATCTAGAAGGAGAAGCAATGGTTACTAAAAGACAGCATATTTTCAAGAAGAAGGATCATGACAGACTAATCCTATTTCCTTTTTTGATAGGGTAAATAAACTGATGTATCTGGGGAATGTTATAGACATTATATGCCTAGATTTCAACTTCGCATTTGGTAATGCTTCTTATGATTTTCTTGTGGACAAGATGTAGAGGTATGGGCCAGATGGTAGATAGCAAGGTAGATTTAGGAGTGTTTGAATGACCTGAGTCATTAGTGACTCAATATAACATCATTTGGACTGCTGTTTCTAGTGAAGAGTTCTGGGTATTTGTCCTTGGCCCTAGGCTACTTACCATTTTTGGTCAATGACTTGGACAAATTCAAAAATGATATGCTTGTAAAAATTTGCAGATGACATGAAGCTGAGAATAAGAATTAACATGTTGAATAATAGATCATGAGACCAAACAGATTTTGGTCAGAGTAATAAGCCAGACGCATAGAATTCAATTTAATACACACAAATATTAAGTTCTATACTTTTTAATAAAAAAAGTCAACTTTGAAAATACCTACAGGATGGGTGATGTACAACTTGACAACAGTTTGTGTGACAAAGACAAAGACAAAAGTATTCTAGTGGACTGCAAGTTAAGAGGAATCAAAAGTATGGTATGCGACAACAACAACAACAAAACAGATGCTAATCTGAGCTTCATTAAGAATGTCCTAATTTCTAGAAAGAGAGAGGTGATATTCTGGAGTCAGACATTCAATGTGGGTGAATGATAATTTTAGAAAAGACATTGACAAAATAGAGTGTATCTTGAAGAACATGAATAAGATGCTTAGAAAACTGGAGATCATGTTGTGTGGGGGAGGATTGAAGGAAATGAGGATAGTTTAGAAGTGGAGTTGGAGGCACACACATTTAGGGTTAGGGTTAGAGATGGAGGGGATGAAAAGACTTGGAGAGGGCATGCAAGATGTATTTAAAGTAGGGCTTCAAGAAGGATTTTCATGTAAAAGAGTGATTAGAAATTAAAAGAGTGATTGGTTATTATTTTACTTGGAGATACAACACAACTAAAAACTATAGCAAGACAGATATTGACTGGGTTTAAAGAAAAAACTTTTAAGAAAGTATAATGGAGAGAGGATACTTAGCTGGGGGGGTGATCAAGGAAGGCTGCAGAGAAGTGGTATTTGAGCTGAGTTTTGAAGAAAGATGAAGAATTTAAAAGGTAGAGATGAGGAGGGAGTATACATCAACACTAGAGACTATCTAAATAAATAGAGTGTGTAATGGCAAGCACAGAAGTAGTTCATACCTTGTTTCAGCTATTGAATTAACACCTTGTTTCAGTACAAGTTCCTTTTGAGCCTTATATCAAGTCTGTTAAGAAACAGAATCTGTGAACCCCACAACTTGTGAACCCTAGAGCTTGTGAACTTCTGGGGAAGAGCTAATGACCATATGTAAGGAGAACCCCAAGCTAGAGAAGGAAGAACTGAGAAGAGGACTCTTGTGCTGGCAGAGTCAAGAAGGAGAAAACTTGTGGCATCCCAGAACTCTGTCTGCTCTGTCTGTGTTGATGTTTGTTTGTGATACTTCATACAGAAGCCCTGGAACCTTACTGGAATCCCTGAAAGAGGATTTTATGGTTGTGTGTTTACAGAAGTCCTGGAGGAGGGTTTTGGAGGTCCTGGGACTTTACTGATTATTTGGGCTGACCTCTTGGATCTTGTTTGTGGGTCTGTGTTAATTTCTATATTGATTTGTGTTGAATTCTCAGACCCTGTTGGTGGGTCTGAGTTGATTTCACAGGCAGATAGTGAATTGACAATGGTGCCGGCAATATGTATAAATATTATTGTGGCTCTGTTAAGCTTTGTTTTCCCAGAAACAGGAACTGCGAAGGACTTGAGATGGACTGGATACTGTGAGCTTCAATGAGGAATGGGAACTGGACAAGGAGCTGGACAAGGAACTGGGAGCTGGCTACCTTTGAACCTAGGTGACAGTTGGAGCTGAGGCCATGGAAGAGGAACCATGGAAGCTGAAAGCCAGCCTTGAGTCAAGCTGAAAGAAGACTTTACTTGGATATTGTGTACTGACTGATAAGATTATAATTTACTGTGACCTAGGGGTGGAGAACTTGTACTTTTGTACTTTGTGATCAATTTAAGGACTTTGTGATTGACTAAATGAATGTACTTTGTTTAAAACTATGTGACCACTTTGGTAAAAGCTATGTGGCCATTTTAGTGATAAGTTGTTGAGTTGTGACATGGTAAATGCTGTATTTTGATTTTCTGTGATAAGTTGTAACATTGTGAATGCTGTACCCTGATTTTCTGTAAATGCTTTGTTCTGATTCAGTATTGAATAAATAGTTCCCTATACTATGTAATCAGAATCTTGAAAGCTGTTCACAGCAGCAGTCCTCTGGAAAGCTGCTCATGCTTGGCTTTACAGGGTG
>CM053595.1:6081361-6105321 GCA_028646575.1 Pseudocheirus occidentalis | reverse complement strand
GCAGGGTAAAATTTATGAAGAAATAGGGATGTTAGTAATGAGATTTAACTTGGAGGGAAAATTTGGGAGGGGCTGACAGATGTCTTCATTAGTTTTTTGAAGGACAGTAACATAGAAGACAAATTAGACTTGATTGGAAACTAGGAGCAATGAATGAAAGTCTTAGGTAGGTAGTTTTAGGGACTAAAAAGTAGAATGGACTGCTTCAGAACAGAGTCATTCCGAACTTCCTTTCATAGGAGGTCTTTAATTCAGAGGCTGAATGACCACTTGTTAGGAACCATGGTGAAAGGATTCTTGGTAAGGCTTAGGTTGGATTACTTGCCCTCCAATGTCTTTTCCAGCTCTGTTATTCTGTCATTTTTGGATGACTTTCATGAGAATTTGTTGAACTTTCTTGATAATTATGCTTTTAAAATTTTAATTCCTAGATGTCCTGCACAAAATGGTAGAAAGGTCAAGAATTTGATAACTTATTCTACTCATCTCTGTATCAATAGATAAAATAAAGTCTGCATATTAAAGTACATGCACATATGTATACACACATACATACATACATATAGGTGCGTATATATATTCTCCATGCGCTTGTGTGTGTGTGTGCGTGTGTGTGTGTGTGCGCGACTAATAGTAGCCATCTCCAGTGCCAGGTGTAAGGAAAGAAGAACCAAAGGAAAAAAGCAATTTAAATTATATATTTAAAAGAAATTGCAAGTTGTACATAATGAATTTGCAGTTTCATGTGCAATCATCTTTTTTTCTATTCTACTATGTTATGGAAATGCATGTTTTATTTCTTAAGTTTAGAATAAAAAAACAACCCACAAACACGCACCTTTGGGGACAAGAGTAAATCAGGGAAGTTATTGAAGTACCTCAGGGGATTATAGCCTTCCAAGTAAGTATCACAGGATAATAGAGTGAGATTTAGAAGGGAACTTTGATGGAATCAATTAGAAATACAATTCTCAATTTGTAAAGAAAATCAGCAGAAGTTGCGGAAAATATAGCAAAATAAGGTTAAAGAGACACTTGGAAAAAAAGATTTTGAAAACTACACGCACAGATATTATAACTAGATAGAAGACAGTGCTCAGGACAATTCTCTAAGCATCACTCCAATACTTAAAAACATGGATACAATAGAAATACAGACTTTTTCCAAGAAAAAGAATACTGAAGAAAAAATTTCAGTAATATAAAATCAAGAAATAGATTATACTTCAGTAGAATTTATTGGATAATCTTAGAGAAATTTAACAGATTCAATTCAAAATGTAATATTGTCACCAAACTATAGAGTTTTATTGAGAAATAGATGACTTTGCAGATTTCTAATTAAAAGTGCATGGTATTTATCTGTCAGGAAGGACAGAAAAGTTAGAATATGGTTTAAAGAAAGTCAAGGTAAAACAAAAAGAAAGTCAAGGTAAGTCAGACTTTGCCATAGAGTCTTCCATCCTACCAAATAAGATTCAAAGATAAAAATTCAAATTTGGATGACCATATTTTTTTCAAATATATTTATAGGAAAAATAATCATGTTGGGATGAAATCTGTTATTCAAATTAGGAAGAGAATCAGTCTTCAGGGGGAGATACTTGATGTGCAAAACAATAGCATTCATCAGGTAATATGACCTTCAAAATTCTGAATTCCTGAATCAATAGAAGAGGATTCCATACAAATGTTATACAGGGTCAACAAAATAGCATAGAGTATATTAGCCCACAAAATTTTCACAAAGGGTAGAGAAAAAGGGGCTGGAGATTTATTGTGAATATTACTTAAATTAAACCATAAAAAAAAGGAGGTCATTATCATCTGTTTTTGCCTCTAGTGATCAGGAGAAGGGATAAACAGATTTGGGATGGGGATCCCACATTAATGTTTTCTAGAGGAGTAAAATGGTAGTGGACTGGGCCAGTCTTAAGATGATTTCAAAGGTTGAGGGAGTCTGTCTGGGATAGGCATCAGAGTAAATGTAAGCACTGGTACAATTTACCAATTGTGCAATTTTAGGAAAATGTCAAGAAAACAAAGAATTTCCCTTAAAAAGGCCCAGTGGGAAG
Organism: Pseudocheirus occidentalis; assembly: GCA_028646575.1. Taxonomy (NCBI): domain Eukaryota; kingdom Metazoa; phylum Chordata; class Mammalia; order Diprotodontia; family Pseudocheiridae; genus Pseudocheirus; species Pseudocheirus occidentalis. The sequence continues at coordinate 6,103,246 of CM053595.1, read as the reverse complement.
GACATGTTGACTGGCAACTAAATGTCACAAATAGGCTTCAGGAGGGAGGGAAAGAGATCTAACAAATATTTAAAAATAAATATAATTATAATAACAACCACAAAAAGGGAGGGAAGCCTGAGGAAGAGAATTCATGAATTGTGAGCTTTGTAAATATTTAAGAAAAAAGGTCATTCCGGGGAGAGGGGAGAATGGGTGAACTTAACAGAGTAAGAGTCCCATAGAGGAAAATGCAGGGGGGAAGGGGGAAAGAAGTAAAGGAGGGAAGAGTACAAAGAAAACAAAATCCTCCAGTTGAGTCATTCTAGTGCTGTGGATGTGTGTTGGGATAATTGTCTATGTCTGCTTATAAAGAAAGTGTGGAGGGAAGGGAAGGTGTAAATGCTTTAAAAACACAGAGGTAACTGAATAATCTAGGAAAGATTTAACACTGCAAGTGAGTGTTGGGGTGAATGTATATAGGTAAAACTGGGATTTGACTAATTAGAGGGATTTCCCTCTAATTAGGTTCATTTTGTTATACTAGCAAGATAAATATCTTTAAAGATATTCTTTTAAAGATTATCTTTAAAGATAAATATGATAGATTATGAGGGAATATTGAGAGTGAAAAAGCAACAAATAAGAAAGGACTGAGTGAAAGAAAAGTCTAGAACAAACAGGAAGGAAAGAGAACAATGGGATGAAATCCTTTTTTAGAAAAAGGGGGCAGAAATGTAGTAAGAAGACTAACAGATATCATTAAGCCCAACTCCTTTATTTTCCATATAAGGAATCTGATGTCACCGTCGATAATAAAGTTATAGGGTGAGATTTAGTCCTCGGTTCCCTGGTTCTAAACCTAGGCCTCTTTTCCTCTGCACTAAGGAAGCTTTTATCTTTTTCTTGATCTCTTCAGAATATAGCACTAAATCTTAATACATCTTTGTTCAACTACGGTAATGTTTCTTTCCTTCTTTTTTATGTTCTACATTTAAAAATTAAAAAAAAATTATTTGTTTATTTACAAAATTCAGTTCCACAATCCCTTGAGTTTCAAATTTTCTTCCCTCCCTCCCCCTCACCCCCCATTGGCAGCATGCAATCAAGTATAGGATCTGCAAATACTTCCACATTGGACATTAGTCTGGTTGTATAGAAGGGTGGTAACCAATGGAGTGAATAATGGGAAAGAGGAAAAAAAAACCCAAATGTGGAAAAGAACGATAGCATATAGTTTGCTTGAGTCTCAATTTAAACTCTGTTCTTTCTAGATCTTTCTCTCAATGTAGACATCTCCTTCCATCCTTAGTCTTTTAGAGTTGTCTTATGATAGAGTAGTGGTTCTTAACCTTTCTTATGTCATGAAACCCTTTGGTGAAGCCTATGTATTCTTCAAAATAATGTTTTAAAATGTATAAAAGAAAATACATAGTAATTATAATGAAATGCAGCTATATAAAATATATTTTAAAAGTTTGTGGATCCTAGGTAGAGAACCCCTGTCCTAGACCATTAATTTCATGTATACTATAGTCTTCTGTGTTTTGCTTTTATACTGTTGACTTTTTGGTTTAATCTACTTTTTTCCCTAATATATTGACAAGACATTCTTATTTCTTAGAATAACCTTTATTTTATGTAGAGAAAGATTCCTTATTTGCTGGTGTTTTGTTGAAAATATATAGGAAGATACCTGCATTGGACCTTAATTGCTAAAGTAATGAAGAATGCCACCATCTCATCATGGAGATAACCTTAAAAATTCTGTTTAACCAGCCAATGTAGGAATTATTAAAATAGCTTACATTTTTATGCTTCAGTTTAAGAATATATCCTTTCATAAAGAATGGACCTTTTTCAGAACACTATGGAACACATCCACATAATGGAATAAATGCTACATTAAATTATGCATTTTTTAAAAAAAGTAATTCACATAGTTACATCCAAACAACATGCCTAGAACTTGAGAGATTGAGAAATCAGACAAAGGGTTAGTGTTACTCTGGGGTTGGGTTTCAGATACTGTGACCGAAGCCAGAAAGAATAGAACTATGGCAAAGACTTATTGATATCAAACCAGGTTCTTAGACTATGCTTGGTCACTCATTGTTTTTTTTCCCTCAAGAAAAAATTTTTTAAAGTTATTATAAACTTAATCATCAGCAAATCTTTCAAAGACCAAATACATTTTTGAAAAAGAAATGTATATCCAATATCCCTTCTGAATTACTTACTCAATTTCTACTTACTTGCAAGTTTAGTGGGTTTCTAGAAGATGACTGATACCTTCAGGTTAATCCTGGTGATTTTTGTGGGTTTATTTTATATCCTTCAACTTTACTGAAATTGTTTATATTAAGATTTAGTTAAATCTATAGGAGTCTCTAAGTAAGCCTCTCTGTCATTTATACATAACATTAATTTTTTTATTTTTTGTCTATATTTAGTTCCTCAATTTCTTTTTATTCTCTTATTATTATAACTAGCATCTCTAGAATTTTGTTAAATAATAGTGGTGATGGCAGATATCCTTACTTTCTCCTTTACAGATAATACTGGCTTTTGGTTTCAATTAAATACTGTCTACCACATTATGGAAAGTTCCGTTCATTCCTATGCTTGCTATTTTTTTAAAAACATTAAATGTGTTTCATAATTTGTCTAAAGCCTTTTCTGCTTCTATTATTATGATATTGTGATTTCTTTTGGTTTCATTTTTAATATGGTTTTTTATGTTCCTACTCTTTCTAATATTAAACTAAATCTTCATTCCTGGTGTGAATTCAACCTCATATTATATGTGTTAATATTTTATTCTACATTTTTTATATGAACAACACTTACATTAACAATATTGGTCAATAGCTTTCTTTCCCTGCTTTATCTTTCCTGGTTTGGGCATTAGGTCTATATTTATCTCATTCAAGGAATTTGGTAGAATGCTGAATGTATCTGTTTTTAAAGTAACTATATAATACTTAACTGTACTTTGAATGTTCGTTAAAAGTACCTATGTGGTCCTAGTGGTTTTTCTTTGGAAGTTTCTTTATGGTTTGTTCAATTCTGTTGTTTGAGATTGGGCAATTTGAATTCTTTCTTTCTAATTTTCTTCAGTTGTTTCTTCAGTTTTGTCTGACTCTTCATGATCCCATTTGAGGTTTTCTTGGCAAAGGTACTAGAGTGGTTCAATATTTCCTTTTCCAGCTCATTTTACAGATGAGGAAACTGATGTAAACAGGCTTAAGTAACTTGTCCAGGGTCACACATCTAGTAAGTATCGGAGGCCAGATCAGGGCCTGATACTCTATCTTCTTGCCACCTAGTTGCTCACAATAAATCTGGTGCTATGTAAAATTCCATTTATTATTATTATTATTATGGAATGAACTTAACATTTCTGCTTTTCTGCATTTGTTTCTGAGGTTTTATGCCCGAGTGATTTGTAAGTTTTTGTGAAATGGTACAGACAGTACAGATGGTCAATGGGTTGGGCCCAGAGTTAGCCAGAAGGAGAACACCAGATTGGATTGCCTCCAGGAAACTTTAAAACTCTTTTTACTGGACCCCAAGCTTTCCATGAAACCAAAGGTCTATATTTTTAATACCAATATTTTACCTATGTTGCTATATGGCAATAAGACATGGAATACTACTATCTATTAAGGATTAAAAGTAAATTTCACACTCAGTCAATAAACATTTATTAAACACTAACTTTGGGCGAGGCACTACAAAAGTGCCTAGAGGCACTAGAGGCACTAGAAAAAAAATGTAGAAGCACATAATTAGTGTAAATAGAGTAAGATATTATCAATGAGGAACTCTAAAGAATAGAAATAAAAGGCATAATTGAGGAATTATATAATGGGAAAAGAATGGGCTGATCAGGGTACAGGAATGAAGGTCCATTGATACCAGGAGAAAAGGAAGAAGTTCTTCAACATGTTGAGTGGGCCTCCTGTGATGGATTCATTGGAGGACATGGACTAGAATTACCCAAGATATACAGACATGATAAATTTGACTCAGTTCTGAACTTTCTTCTTAATATCCAGGAGTCAGACTCCTCTTGTTAGTGGTCAAGTTCTCCTTCAAGAAGTGCTGCTATGGTAGCTGTAGGGGACACTTCTCATAGGCACTGGCCAAGGGAACCAGGAACTTCCAACTCTTCTTCGCTCCTAAGTTTGCCTCCAAGGCTAGAAATGTCCATCTCAGAACTGCTCTTTGGTCACCTATACTTAGGTAATTTAACATAAGGCAGAAGGGGCAACCAGTGAGCCCAGGCTCAAGCTTACTTCTCTAAGCCTCTGATCTAGTTGCCAAATATGTACAATATTCATTTTTTGGTGAGAGAATCCAGGAAAGATGCCCCAGAAAGAGAGAGTTCCACGTCACATTCCAGAGACAGAAAAAGATTAATCCCAGAGACCTGAGTAGCTTTGGTGAGTGGATGGTTCATACCGGCTTAGTAAATAATCATCTTTGATGTAGCTTTGCTTTCTTGTAAACCACTCTGTAGTAGTCATGAGGAAAGGGTGGGAAGGAAGGGACCATTCAGGGTTTGCCACCCCGTGACTTGCTCTGTGAGCACCTGTGTCTCAGTATTCAGCAATGAGCCAGAATACATATGTCCTATTGGAAATGGCCCAGTGGGTTCATTTGTTTTCTCTCATTACAGAAACCTAATAGGTTTGATGTGAGGAAAATACTTCATAATCCTAAAAGTGCTACAGAAATGAAAATTATTTTTATGTAAAGTGCCATAGAAATGTGAGTTATTATCAATATTAGATAACTTGATTTTAGTTTCAGGACTATACCTATACTAGAACATCTGGGAATATTGTCCCATTTGGGTACATGAAGCCCCAGTTGGAAGCTCTTTCCATCTCTTAGTTAACGCTCAAATAATAAAATTATTGTGATCTAACTAGTTTTGATATTTACTCCAGTGACAGATGATGACTTATTCATGGCTGCCTATCCTATCCCACTCTAGTCCTGGTTTTCCCATTAGTTAATCATGGGAGGTTCAACTGAAGAGCTGAAAGTCTTCTTCACTTTTTCATGATATTCTGATGATACCATGATCTATTTACATTTCATGCACCCCATTTCTGGGATTCCATAAATACATTTCTGCATGTGGCCTTGTGTGGACTTCTTTGATTTAGAGACTTGAATGGAATGAACTAAATACTGATTTGGTTCGGTCAGTTTGGAGATATTATGATGTGTCAGTTTGGTTCCAGCCTAATAGTTTAAGAAAATATTCAGGCTTAAGGGTTTAAATCAGTTCATTAGGGTTTTTTTTTTAATGAAAAACAAAAAAGACTTCCATTGAATTCATGCTTCAGTAATAAACTAATATTTGGGGTCAGTCCAGTGGCCAGTCAATTAGTGTGGTTTGTTCTGGGTTTTGGTTCATGGATCTGTTTGGTTCAATCCCTGCTTTCATTTTTAATGCTTAAGATTTCCCTGGTGTAAAGAAAAGAGTATTGTACTTAGAATTTAGAGATCTGGTTTCAAATCTCAAATATGACACTTACTGCAATTACAGTAAATTACTTTTCTTCTATGAGCCTCAGTTTACCCATTTGAAAATGAGGACGCTCACCCTCTCAGTCAGACTCATGTGGTTGTCATGTTGTTATATCCTAGAATTACAGGGTTCTAGAGTTGGAAAAGATGTTAGCAATCTTCTTGCTTAAGTCCCTCTTTTCAGAAAGGTGGAAGTTGGAGGGCAGAGAGGGGAAATGCTTTGTTTAAGGTCTTACAGGAAATAATAGTAGGAGAGCTGGTTTTTGAACTCAGGACTTATACCACCAAATTCAGACTCTTTCATTTCTTTATTTTGTGGTTATTTTGTTTTTGTGGTTTTGTCCAGACTATTGACTTCATGGAATTTTCAGAGAATAGATGCCTTCTTTGAATTCAGATCAGTAGCTGCTGGAAAACTTAGTGTCTTAAGAAGCTACTGTAGCACTGAGAGGTCAGGTAAGTTGACCAGGGTCACACAGCCAGCATATGTTAGTAGTGTGATTTGAACTCATGTTTTCCTGACTCTGAGATCAGCTCTCTATCCACATTGTCCCTCCCAGGGTTCTTTTCTAGAGCTCCATGCCAAATGTATATAGAAGCCATTGACATCTATAAGAGAATATGGATAGGCATCAGTCAGGATGAGCAAATATGAATGAATTGGCATCTGTAACAAAACCAGTGAGACCACAGAGCCATTAAATTGTTTGAATGAGTTACTGTTACTACTGTGTTATATTCTCTATTGCCTTTTCCCACACACTTAAAGCAGCTCACAAGAATTGGCCTGTAATGCAAGGGTCTGATTGATAGACATGGCAGGATCACTCACAACGTTGAAAATGTGAAGCTTTTGAAGACTTTGTTCCCCTTTGGCAGGACCTTTGATTTAACGGAGATAAAGTTATAGTAGAGTGTGATCCTGACTTCTCAAAGGTTGCCCCAGTGCTATGGCACAAGGCCACCTTTTATCCAAGCTAGAAAGGCTTCCAGTTTGGTTGCCACAACAGATTGAGTGGTGCATCACCAGTAGACTGGGTACCTGGTGATGAATTCTTTGGCCATGGCTACCTATGAAACAAGGAAAAATATAAAGTAGCCCTCAGCAAACATGAATTAGGGGAGAGGAAGAAAGACCATTTATCAATTAGGGAATGATTTGTATTCTTATAGATTTGACTCAATTCTCTGTATATTTTAGAAATGAGGCCTTTCTCAGAGACATTGGTTGTAAAATTTTTTTCCCCAATTTTCCACTTCCCTCTTAATCTTGGTTACATTGGCTTTGTTTGTACAGAAACTTTTCAGTTTAGTATAATCAAAATCATCCATTTTTCATTTTATAATTCTCTCTAACTCTTGTTTTGTCATAAGATGACACAGCTTATACAGTTTTCTATCTGTAAACATTATGAGAGGCAGTGTTATATAGTAGACAGCAAGCCAGCTTTGGAGTGAAGTAGACCTATTTATGTTCAAACTTCGCTTGTGGTACGTGCTAGCTGTGTGATCCTAGACAAATATCTTAACTTCTTAATATTCTAGCTAACTTGTTTTTAAATTGTGATTTTTTCAGTTAACAAGCATTTCTTTTATCTTACATCACTCTCACTGTATTCTCCATCCATTTATACAAGTCTTCTCAGATTTCTCAGAAACTGGTTTCTTCAGCCATTTTCTTATCACACAACCAAGACTGTAAGTTATATAGAAGGTGCCATCCTGTAATGGTAGAGGAAAATGATAAATTTTATAAATGATAAAGCTAGCAAACATTCGATCTCTTTGCTCAGAAGAGAAATAAAGAAGTTTTGGACAACATTGGTTTAGAATGTTGTTTTAAAATTTTTATGAGAAAAGATGGTACATGATTATGATCAGTATTTCTCATAAAACACAGAGAAGTAGTGAAGGGAAAATAAACTTACAGGAAAACTTGGAGAAAGACCCAATTAAGCCACATTTTCCTGAGAGCATTCAAGGATGAAAGTTGAAGGAAGACAATAAACAGAGGAAAAATGGAAAAGATCAGTCACGATGACTATAACAAATTATTCTATCAGTGATAGTAAATGAAATCCTAACTTCACAGTCACCAGGGTGCTGCTTGAGGAAAGAGAAATGTTTCTAAAGAAAAGAAATATGAAAATCACTGTTGGGTTAGATCAAGTGTACACAGAGGAGGTATGTGCTGGGAACAACACCATTTTGAGGGTGCTAAGGGATCAGTATTCAAAATATCTAAAAGATGGAAGGCTTGAGGAAAAATATCCTGGCTGTTATTACTGCCAAAAAACCAGGAGAAGAAATATCAGCAGCTCCCATCCTATATACCTACTTATACATTTCCATAGAATCATCATAATAATTCTCTATGTACACATGAAGGACATCTTGAAGAAGGTATGAGAAGGGAATAGACAGGATTTAAGAAATGACATTCTTCAGCAGTCCACAGTTTTACAATCATATAATTGTTTACAATGTAGAGAGAATATAAGGTCCCACTATACTTATTTTTTTGTTGACCATATAAAGAAAGTAATTGATATGGGAGAGCAAGATGCCACCTAGAAGGCTATCTGGTGATAAGATATTTCAAGTGCATATGCTAAAATTATGTAGGATTCTTTGAAAGATGCACCAAGAGAGATGATTTAGCACCTCTTTTGTTATAAATATCAAACAAGAAATCGGAGATTTTTCTCTATCAAAGCTGTCTGCAACTGACAAGGGTAAAATCTAGCAGTCAATCTCTTTCTGTCCCTATTTCTGTCTCTCTGTCTTTGTCTCTCCTCTTTAGTATGACCCTTTGTTGTAGAAGGATATGTAGACTATGATTTGAAGGAAAGAACCTATTCTAAGTGGTCCACCCAGTAGAGACCTACACTAAGGAAGAACTTCATGATTGTACTATGAAGGGAGAAAGGACTTCATGCTCCAGGAACTATGAGTTATCCGTTGCCACATCTGTATTACATACCTCATTATAGATAAAAGAGTTTGACCCAACCATTTAAAGGGGGGAAAAACCAGGTGGATGAAGAATGCTTGTTGTCCAGATTATTTAAACAAAATACCTTTTTATTTTTTTCATGTCCTTTTTTAAAAAAAATAATGAATTTGTTTACTTTTTGTTTACAAGATTCAGTTCCACAGTCCCTAGAGTTTCAAATTTTCTCCCTGTCCCTCTCCCCTCCACCATCATGGCAGCATGCAATCAAATATAGGATCTGCAAATACCTTCACGTCAAACATTAGTCAGGTTTTAAAGAAAGATTATAACTGATGGAATGAACAATGGGAAAGAGGAAACAAAACAAAGAAAAAACGAGCAGCTAGTTTGGTTCAATCTGCATTCAAACTCTGTAGTTCTGTCTCTGGATATAGACATCTCTTTCTATCATGAGTCTTTTAGAGTTGTCTTATAACCTTGCATCCCTGAGAAGAGCCTAGTCTATCAAAGTTAGTTGTCATACATTTGTTGTGTTTGTAATTGTGTACAAATTTCTCCTGGTTCTACTCTTCTCACTCAACATCAGTTTACATAAATCTCTCCAGGTTATTATGAAGTTCATCTGCTCCTCATTTCTTATAGCACAATAGTATTCCATTACATTCATATACCACAACTTGTTTAGCCATCTGCCAATTGATGAGCATCCCCTTGATTTCCAACTCTCTGCCATCACAGAAAAAGTGGCTATAAATATTTTTGTATATATGGGGCCCCTTCCCACTTCTATGATCTCTTTGAGAAACAACCCTAGAAGTGGTATTGCTGGGTCAAAGGTCATGTACTTATTTATAGCCCTTTGGGCATGGTCCCAGATTGCTTTCCAGAACGGTTGGATCAGTTTGTAACTCCACCAACAATGCATTAGTGTTCCAATTTTTTTTCACATCCTCTCTAGCTCTAATTATTTTCTTGTTTTGTCATCTTAGCCAATCTGACCAGTGAGATGTGGTGCCTCAGAGTTGTTTTGATTTGCCTTTCTCTAATCAATAGTGATTTGGAGCATTTTTATGTGCTTATAGATATCTTTAATTTCTTCCTCTGAAAACAGCCTGTTCATATTCTTTGACCATTTATCAATTAGGGAATGATTTGTATTGTTATAGATTTGACTCAGTTCTCTGTATATTTTAGAAATGAGACCTTTATTAGAGACATTGGTTGTAAAAATTCTTTCCCAATTTTCCACTTTCCTCTTAATCTTGGTTACATTGACTTTGTACAGAAACTTTTCAATTTAATATAATCAGAATCATACATTTTGCATTTTATAATGCTCTCTAACTCTTGTTTGGTCATAAAATCTTCTCTTCTCCATAAATTTGCCTGGTAAACTATTTCTTGCTTTCCCAGATTGCTTATAGTATTAGCCTCTAAACCTAGACTGTGCACCCATTTCAACTTGATTTTGGTATACGGTGTTGGATATTAGTCTATGCCCAGTTTCTGCCACACTATATTCCAGTTTTCCCAGCAGTTTTTATCAAATAGTGAGTTTTTATCCCCCAAACTGGAGTCATTGGATTTATCAATGAGTAGATTACTATGCTCACTGACTGATGAGTCTTGTGTACCCAAAGTATTCCATTGATCTACTACTCTATTCCTCAGGCAGTACCAAGTAGTTTTGATGACTGGTGCTTTATAATACAGATTAAAATCTAGTACGGCTCGGCCACCTTCCCTGGCATTTCTTTTCATTAGTTCCCTTTATATTCTGTACCTTTTATTTTCCCAAATCAATTTTGATACTATTTTTCAAGCTCTATAAAGTATTTTTTTTGGCAGATTGATTGATATGGCACTAAATATGTAATTTAATTTAGGCAAAATTGTCATTTTTATTATATTAGCTCTACCCAGCCATGAGCAACTGATGTTTTTCCAATTAGTTAGATCTGATTTTATTTGTGTGAAGTGTCTTGTAATTGTGTTCAAATAGATCCTGGGTTTGTTTTGGCAGTTAGATTCCCAAATATTTTATAATGTCTACAGTAATTTTAAATGGGATTTCTCTTTCTATCTCTTGCTGCTGGATTTTGTTAGAAATATATAGGAATGCTGAGGATTTATTTGGGTTTATTTTATATCCTGAAACTTTGCCAAATTTATTTATTATCTCAAGTAGTTTTTTATTTTATTTTCTAGGATTTTCTAAGTATATCATCATATCATCTGCAAAGAGTGAAAGCTTAGTCTCTTCTTTGCCTAATTTGATTCATTTGATTTCTTTTTCTTCTCTTATTGCTCCTACTAACATTTCTAGTATGAAATTGATTAAGAGGGGTGATAGTGAACATCCTTGTTTCATCCTTGATCTTATTGGAAATGCTTCTAACTTATCCCCATTACATGTAATACTTTCTGATGGTTTTAGATAGATGCTACTTATTATTTTGAGGAAGACTCATTTTAGTCTTATACTTTCTAGTGTTTTTTAATAGGAATGGATGCTGTATTTTGTCAAAAGCCTTTTCTGCATCTATTGAGATAGTCATATGGTTTCTACTAGTTAGGCTCACCTTTTTAATATATTCTTCCAGTGATGCTATAGGTTTATGAGTTATCAATTATCATGTATTCCATAGGAATAGCATATGTCTGAACTTTTACTCAGCTACTCTTGTACTCTGAGTCCACTTTTTCCATCAATCCTACGTATATTTGTGGGAGAGTGTACCCTAGGCTTTTGGGAGGAATATTTTGGACCCATTGTACTTACTATTCCACCTTATGAAATACCTTTGCTAAAGCAAGTTCAATCTATTGACCAACTGTTAATGAGTAGCATATAGGTGGGCACTTAGGAATGACAATGTTAAAAGTCCAGAACCTTAGAGTAATCCCTTAAACCCTGAGAGTAGCTGTCATCCACTCTGTTATGGACCTAAAACACCAGTGATTGTGACTTGAGGTGGGAGAAGTCCTAGAGGAGTGCTCCATTTCCTAGACTTTTACAAAACTTTTAATAGAATTTTTATTCTATGTTGATAAGGCAGAGATATATGGATTAGATAATAATGCAATTAGATAGATTCATAACTCACTGGACATTGAGTTCCTCAGTCACATCTGTGTGACCCCATGGAACATAGCATACCAGGTCCTTTCATCTACCATCATCCCTAGAAATCTGTCCAAGTTTGTGTCATTTCTTCCATGTTACTATCTATCCCATCCTCTACCATTCCATTTTCCTTTTAATCTTTCCCAAAGAGTCCCATTTTCTCATTAAATGGCTAAAGTATTTAAGGTTTAGCTTCAGTATTTGACCTTCCAGTGACCTGGATTAATTTCTTTAAGTATTGACTGATTTGATCTCATTGCTGTCCAAGGGACTTTCAAAAATCTTCTCCAGCACCACAATTTGAAAGTGTCACTTATGTGATGCTCAGTTTTTCTTCTAGTCCAACTCTCACAGTCATATATTACTAGTGGAAAACCATAGCTTTGATTATATGAACCTTTGTTGCCAAGGTAATGCCTCTGCTTTTTAGTATGCTGTCCAGATTTGCCATGGCTTTCCTTCCAAGGAGCAAGTGTCTTTTAATTTCAAGGCTGTAGTCACCATTTGCAGTGATTTTTGAGCCCAAGAATATAAAATCTGACACTGCTTCCATTTCTTCCCCCCTCTATTTGCCAGTGGGGCCAGTTGTCAAAATATTCAGTTTTTTTAAATATTAAGCTTCAAGCCAGCTTATACACTCTTCTCTCTCACCCTCATCAAGAGGCTTCTTAATCCTTCTTCACTTTCTTTCTTTCTTTCTTATCATCTGCATATCTGAGATTATTGATATTTCTCCTGGAAGCCTTAATTCCAGCTTTTGATTCATCCAGCCTAGCATTTTGCATGATGTACTCTGCATATAAGTTAAATAAACAAGGTTACATACTTATACTCCTTTTCCATCTTAAACCAATCAGTTGTTCCGTGTGTGGTTCTGACTGATGCTTATTGGCCTGCATACAGGTTCCTCAAGAGAAAAGTAAGATGAACTAGCACTCCCATCTCTTTGAGGACTTGCCACATTTTGTCATAATTCACAGTCAAAGATTTTAGTGTAGTATATGATTTTCTAGAATTCCCTTACTTTCTCCATAATCCAGCAAATGTTGGCAATTTGGTCTCTAATTTCTCTACCTCTGAAAAATCAGCCTCTTCCACTGGCAATTCTTGATTCATATTGCTGAAGCTTAGCTTGCTGGCATGTGAAATGAGTAAGTTGTTTGTAATCTGAATATTTCTTGGAATTATCCTTCTTCAGGATTGGGATATAAACTGATCTTTTCCAATCCAGTGACCAGTGTTATGTTTTCCTAATTTTCTGGCATATTGAGTGTAATGCTTTAACAGTATCATCTTTTAAGGTTTTAAATAGCTCAGCTGTAATTCCATCACCTCTACTAGCCTTTTTGTCATCAGAGGCCCACTTGACTTCTTCATTCTCCAGGATGTCTGGCTCTACATCAGTAACCGTACCACTATGGTAGTGATGCTGAGCTCTTTTTTTCTGTATTGTTCTTTTGTGTATTCTTGCTACCTCTTCTTAATCTCTTCTGCTTCTGTTAAAATCCCTACCAATTTTTATTTTTATCATGCTCATTTTGGAATTTTTAATATCTCTTGATATCACAAACCTAACTGTCTCCCTGCTTGTGTCCTCTCCTCCCACTGTTCTAACTGCTCTGACTCACAGCTTCCTCTGGGTTCTGCTCTACTTGTTCAGCAAACTCCTTCCACCGCAGGCTCCCTGTGATTACATTTGGCCCATTAAGGGACAGGGAACATCTTCAAACTCCCATTACCATTACAGACAAGAACCAGGAGCTGTTTCATTTTCTTACTTCCTCCCCTCTCCTAGTGAGACTTCAGTCAAAATAACAACTCTGGTACTTTTTGAAGGAAAGAAATGCCCTCCCTTCCCACTGAATAGAGAGAAAAAGAAGGGCTTCTCAGACACCTTTGGAACATTCTGTATATTCCTGGTATTTGTATTTGAGATATTTGTACCACCAGCAGCATGCACCTTGCTTTCCCAACTCCTTGACACTGTCACAGAGAGACAATGTGCATGGAAAATGCTAGTTTGGTGGCACCATCCTGATTGGTGATTGCTGTGACCGTGTTTCATCACCACCTTCCTGTAACACTCCCTTTCCCTTATCCTTCCCTCTATATCCTTCTTGGGGGGTACTTACATTAGAACCAATGATATTGCTTTTGGGGGAAAGGATTTATCAATCGACTTCCCTATGCATCAATTCACCATCCCTGTACTTAACCCAAACCAAAACTCCCTTTCCAAACCACCACTTCCGTATATGTGTTGTATCTTCCTGTTGAAATGTACATTCCTTGTTGGGCCTAGTATCCATTTGGCCATAATCACTGCTCCTGATGGAGGGTGATGCTAATGCCAGTGAGTGACTTGAGTTTGGGAGCTCTGAACTGGAGAAGGTCTAAAGGCAATCAGTATCTGCACTATATCTAGCATCAATTATGGTGAATCCCTGAGAGTGGGGTGCTATTGGGCCTGGGAAGGAAGGGCAAAAGTGCCCAGGTCAGAAAAGGAGTAGGTTAGAGCTTCTTTGATGATTAACAGTAGGATTGGACTTGTGAACCTCCACTGTACTTCCAGCCTAGACAGACAAGTAGACAGAGTCAAACAAAATAAAAATAAAGAATATAAGCACCCTGAGGGCAGGGACTGGATTTTTTTTTTGTATTTGTATCCTTGGTGCTTAGCATATAGGAAACATTTAATAAATGCTTTTCCTTAATTAATTCACTGGAAGTTTGCCCACACAGACATGGATGATTGAGTTAAGAGTTTAGTCACTTGTAAATAGTACCTATGCTTGATCAAAATAACACTCAAATTAGAGGCTAGATCAAATTTGAGTTTTAAGTAGCGTTCACAGAAACTTATCTGTAAGATGTCAAGAAAAAGAACAAACCAAAGAGAGATGGGCAGAATCAAGAGGTCATAGGTCAATTTGAGGTCTCTACCAGAAGCTGGATCAATCTTTATTAGAGACTTTATAGTAGGCATTCCTTTTTCCCCCTTTTCCCTCTTCCTTTGTCGTAGACAGTCACTAACTTAAATTCTGTGTTTCTAAGATGGAGATAGATTTTACATATCCACAGTCTGTCTACCATATCAATCATGGAAGCTTATTTATTCATATTTAATTAGAATCCAGGCATTCCCACAAGCTTTTTTGTTTTTTTTTTGAGGGAGGACCCCAACTCCAGTAGAAGATCAGGATGATGAAAGGACTCATCTAAGAAGCTAGTATGAATTTTCATTCCCATTTTATTGGTGAGGAAAATGAAATGAAGAGAGACAAAAGTAACTTGTTACCTGTCACACAGCCAAGAAGTTGGAATTCCAACCACATTCCCTGATTGTTCAACATGAAACTCTGCTAAATTAAAGACAAAAATTATGAAACTATCAGCCATGATGTTTGGGAAGTCAGACTTTTGATTTTTAAAACTGTTCCAAGATTAGGTCCAGGAAAAGCAAAGGAATGCTTACCTTCATTGGTTTTAAGCTAAAGAGGTGTTGTTTTATCTGTTAGAAAACACACCCCAAAGTACTAATTAGCTTCTTATAGCACATTAAAAATAGTAAGATGCGAGAGAGATTACCAGCTTTATAAGAAAATTAGCATCTGCCTATTTGGCCAAGTTAAATGCTTTAAAAAAGTTGCTTATATCTTGTTACCCTGGCATCAGAGATTCACCTCTCTTTGGCACTGGAAGGAAATATAAGACCAGAGGCATTGCATTTTAAAGACCTCAGATCTCAGAAGCAGAAGGGGCTTCCAAGCTCATCCAATCCAACCAGTACCTGAACAGAAATCTCTCTACAATAAGTAGCTGCCCAGTTTTTACTGAAAGAGTATTATGTTGGAGTAAGGTCTGAAGGACCTTACTAGTAGCAATGATCTCCAGTCCCTACTCTCTGGTTTTATAGATGAGGAATCTCAGACTCAGGCAGGTGAAAATTACTGGCCCAAGGTTGGACAGGTGGTGAGTAGCAGAGCAGACTGAGATTTAAATTTGTGCCCTCTGATGCCAAACCCAGTCCTAGTTCTACTATACAATGTTTTTTTTGAATTGATAGTGAACTCACTACCTCCTGAGGCTGTCCTTTCCACTTTGGGGGAGCTCTGATTTCAGAAAGTTCTTTTTTTATAGTAAGCTGTTTATCTATATGCACTTTTTACTTACATGCATTCATTGTTCCTAATTCTTCTCTCTGGAGCCAAGCAGAACTAGTCTAATTCCTTTTCCAAGAAACTTTCCAATGCTTATATTCTCTTTCTGCATACTTAGAAACACTCCTACCTCCTTCCTTATTGATGCCAGAGCATAGGTTTGAGGTGACGCTGGGCTCTTGTTAGTGGAATGAAATCTCTAACAGCTTCTGCCAAGTAGTAAAGCTTCAAGTTTAGCCCTTGCTGTCTAAAGGCAGTCAAGTGGTATAGTAGATAGAGCGAGATATCAAATCCTGCCTCAGGCACCTACTACCTGCGTGACCCTGGTCAAGCCACTTAGCCTCTGCCTCAGTTTCCTTATTTGTAAGATAGGGATGGTAGTAGCACCTAACTCTTGGATTTGTTGTGAGAATGAAATGAAATGATATATGTAAAGTGCTTGCAAACTTTAAAGCTCTGCATAAATGCTGGCTATGATTAGCAGATTGGTTACTAGATGAAGTCTGCCAATAATGGCCCATGAAAAAGAGAAAACAGTCATAGGCTTATGCAGCTCCTTTCCATTTCCACAGACACGGCAGTAGAGTCAGAGCAAGGGGGGGCAAAGGGTGCTGAGAACCACATAACTTCTAGATAATCTAGAAACATGCATCTTGTCCGGCGTATGCCACGTAGTGGAGTGGGGAGCCCACGGAGTTCATCGTAGGAGTGACAGATAAGACAATAAGTGGGGCCTAGAATTGCACAGGAGGAGCTGAGTGGGTGATATTGAATGTGAGAACAGCACAACATTTTGGATGATTCCTCCCTCAAAGCCATCTTTTTAACACCAGTATTCTCTTGGTGATGCTATAGGACTGAACCATGGAGAAGATGACCACATGGCAGTGCAAAATTGCCTGGTGGGTGTAACTAGACTGTGGCACATTGCCAGAGATAACATGCACGAAAGAAGTAGTGCAGGAGATAGCATCAAGGGCATACATAACAAGGAAAGCAAAGAGAAAGGACAGAAATTAAAATACAGAGTCCCTGTGTTGTGCTGTTATTCACAGCTAGGTGGCGCTGCAGTGGAGAGAGTGCCTGGTCTGGAGTCAGGAAAACTCATCTTCCTGAGTTCAAATCTGGCCTCAGACACTTACTGTGTGACCCTCGGCAAGTCACTCAACCCTGTTTGCCTCTGTTTCCTCATCTGTAAAATGAGATAGGGGAGGAAATGCTAAACCAGCCCAGTATCTTTGCCAAGAAAATCCCAAATGGGATCACAAAGAGTTGAACACAACTGAAATGACTGAACATCATAAACAGGGAAGACCTTCAGTAGACAGAGGAGATTCTCTAAGAATAATTTACAGCAGGACATGAACTCTAGAAAGGTGGCACACTCTTCTAATCCCTGCTACTGGGTACATTTCAGCTGGTAGATCACTTGAGCTTAGGAGTTCTGAGGGATAGTGAACTAAGTTAATAAGGTGTTTTTACTCAACCCTGCACCAATATGGTGAATCACGACTGGCTAACTGAGGAGGCAGGTCAGAAACAGAAGAGGTCAAAGCTCCCTTGCCAACCAACAGTGGAATTTACCATGAGTGGCCACAGCACTTCTGGCCTCCAAAAATCAAAAGTGAAACCCAACTTCCTCCCCCTTCCCCACTGATCCCCCAAAAGGACATCAAGAAGAATAGCACAGCATGAGAAGGCATGGGTGATATAATCTATGCATGATATAATCTATACTGAGACCCTAACTGATCATGTCATGAGTCAACTGAAGCATAATATGGCTGCAATTTCTGCTCTTCAAGATAAACATTCCCAGTTCCTTCAGTTGACCCTCAGGTGGCATGATCTGAAGATCCACCATCATCCTGGTGAACCTCCTTAAATATACAGCCACCAATCCTGTCATTTGACTTTCTTGCTCTGTTTGTTAAATATAACCATTTCTTCCAGAGGACACGTTTCCTCTTTTGCTACTTCATTCTCAGGACAAATATTCATTCTAAAACTTGAGCTCTACTGATGCCACCTCTGCCTTCTGTTGCTGGCAAGTGTCATGTACTTTTCTCATGTCTATTGGGGTGCTCAGCTGGGCTTTGTTGCTCTCCTTCAGCAGGCAGTGCTAATCACCTCCACTCTAGGTACCAGGGCTTGAGCTGTTGGGGCCACGGGCAAGTTACACTCGAGCTCTTTTCTGCATCTGGGTCATTTTTTATGCCTGGGTCCCACAGCCCCGCCCTTTACACAAAGAGCCTCTTCAGGTGTGAACACCTCTCTCTTGGGCTACTCAAACGCTTCTCTGTGTTCTGCTTTGGCTTGGCTTGTAGCCTCTTGCTCACCTTCAGCATCTCCTTTTGTGGCTCAGAGGGGCACTCTGGTTCTCTTTCCACTTGGCTTTCATCTTCCTCCAGGGCATCTGGCCCAGGTTATGTAAATAATCCCAAATTTTTTTTCTTAGAGCTTTAAAAGGGAAGGGGAGGGATAGAGGTAGGGGCTCTCTGTGGCTCTTGTGGCTGCTCCCCCATCCAAGGACACAAGGGTCAAGACAGATCAAACACCACCTTCTACATAAAAGTTCCTGCTGATCCCTTGAGCACTAGTGCCCTCCTTCCCAAACCACCTTGTGTTTAACTATTTTGTGTACAGTTGTACTTATTTACTTTATGTTTATCCTCTCTCTCGCTCTCTCTCTCTCTCTCTCTTTATAGATAGGTGGATAGATAGACAGGTAGGTAGGTAGGTAGATAGATAGATGGATGGATGGATGGACAGATAGATAGATGATAGATAGATAGATAGATGTACTTTTTGTTGTTTCCCCTATTAGCATGTAAACTCCCTGAGAGGAAGAGTTATTTTATTTTTTGTATTTGATATTCCCAGATCTTAGCACAGTGCCTGGAATATAATAGGAGCTTAATAAATGCTCCAATAAGCATTTATTAAGTGTCTACTGTGTGCCAGGCTCTGTGCTACGTGCTGGGGATGCCAAATACAAGGAGTGAAATAATTCTCCTTCCAGGGAACTTACGTTTTAATGGGGGAAACACCAAAAAGTACACAAATCTCTATACCTATTTATAGAAGGAATAAATATAAAAGGGATAAATACAAATATTTCCAAAGTAGTTAAATATAAGGTACACACGTATATAGAAAGAGAGAAGGGAGACAGACAGAGACAAAGTAAGCTATATAGGAGATAAATAGAAAACCATTAATGGAGGGGAGGCACTGGAATTAAGGGGGACTGGGGAAGGCTCCCTGTGGAAGGTGAGCTTTTAGTTGGGGCTTAAAAGGCAGCCATGGAAGTCTGGAGGATGATTCTAGGAAGAGACATAACCTTTCTCTCTGTTGGTAAAATACGTTGTAAGCTGTGAAAACAAGCATGTGTAGCGACGGGTCATTTCTCTCCTTCTGAATTAAAGGTGCTCCCTTTGACCCTGGAAGTCACATCAGGAAACAGTGTGCTTTTCATTATTCCTGCATTTGTAGATGTGCATAGTGTGTTCTGGGTGTATCTAAATATGTTGTCATACTTGACTAATGCTCTATGCATGCAGGATGCCTGTTTTACAAAGAAGGAATTTGAGATCAACATAGGTGAATTAAGTAGCCTAACATCACCCTGCCGTTTCGTGACAAAAGCTAGGATTCACATTTAGGACTTCTCATTCCAGGGCCAATGTACTTTCCATTATAATACAAGAGATAGGTCTTCTCTTTATATATACACTTAATAGAAGATTGGAGTTGGAAGGAACTTTCAAAAAACTGCACTATTACCCTTCCCCTCCCATTTTACAGATGAGAATGTTGAAACTTGAGTGACAAGAGTCACATAGGAAGTTAACGTGGCTAACCAAGGACTGACTCAGGATTCACATTTGAGGGAGTTTAGAGGAGAATGAATATTAGATTGTTAAATTATCTGAGCTTTTAGGAGGAAAGGATTTAAGAGTTACATAACAAATCTAAGGTTTTTATATTTTTTAAATGTGAAGTGGTCTCAGTGTAAAATGAGCAGCCTCATGAACTGAGTTCCCTGTTATAGCACTGGACTACAGAAGCAAACAAAGGTTGGATGTTAAGTTGCTAAGAGCACTATAGAGGAGATTTCTGTTCAGGGAATGGGTTGGGATAGATGGCCTTGGAGGTGAGGGGCCTGTTCTAACTCTGAGATTCTGTGAATGAGTGCATGTAGATTTCTTTGTAAACATACTCTCACACACAAACACACACACACACATGCTTGTTGTCCTTAGTGCTTGAAGAGGACCCAAAATGACATAACTATAACATATACTATAACAAGGTACAGTGTGTCCAATTGTGGCTGATCAGACCAATACGAGCTCAGAAGGCTCTACCACAGATCAGGCACAAATAGTCGTATGAACATTTGGAGTGAAAATGTCTCTAAATTTGCACATCTCACATTTCTTTTGAGCTATTGCAATTCTGCTTTGCTCATAGAGCACAGTGCTTTCTTTGATGTGGGCATGCTATGCTGGGCGGTCCTGTGTCAGTGTCTTCCATGTCTCATAATCAATTCCAAAATTCTTTCAGAGACCTTGAGAATGTCCTTGTTTTGCTTCTTTGTGTGAGCGCTTGCCTTGTGTGTGTTCTTCATAAAATAATCTTTTAGGCAAATGTACATTTGGCATTCAAATAACATGGCCAGCCTATCAGAATTGTGCTCTCTGTAGTAGAGTTCAAATACTTGACTTGAGAAAGGACCTTAGTGCTGGGTACCTTACCTTGCCAGGTGATCTTTGGAATCTTCCTAAGACAATTAAAATGGAATTGATTCACTTTCCTGGCATGACTTTGGCAGACTGTCCAGGCTTCATAGGCATACAACAATGAGGTCAGCACAATGGCTCTGTAGATCTTTGATTTGGTGGGCACCCTGATACCTCTTTATTCCCATGCTTTCCTTTAGAGCCTCCCAGACACTCAGCTAGCTCTGGCAACTCGTTCATCAACTCTACCATCTGTATCAGTGGTTCTCAACCTTCCTATTGCCGTGACCCTTTAATACAGTTCCTCATGTTGTGGTGACCCCCAACCCTACAATTATTTTTGTTGCTACGTTGTAACTGTAATTTTGCTACCGTTATGAATCTATCTGATATGTAGGATGTAATTTCATTGTTACAAACTGAACATAACCCACAGGTTGAGAACTACTGATCTATATGTACATCCCATCCCTGGTAAGTATACCACCAAGGTAATGAATTTATCCACCGCATTCAAAACTTCCCTCTCATACACACAGACACACAGATACACACACACACATACACACACTAGCATGCACAAAACAAGAGCTACAACAAAATAAACCAATAAAACTAAACAAAGAAACTTAAGGTGAGATACCATAGTGATAATGATGACACCATGTCTATAACCAACCGATTGTTGAGTACTTTACGATGGACAAAGTTCATTCCGCCAAGCAATCTTTTGCGGTATCAAGGTCAAATATTTATTGTTGTTCTCCTTTCTGTCTTAAGGGAATTCATATAGAAATGGCCTGAGGGGTCTCTGATAAAGGCCTCATTTCTAAAATATATATAGGAAATTAAATAAAATCTATAAGAATACAAGTCATTCTCCAATTGATAAATGGGCAAAGGATATGAACAGGCAGTTTTCAGAGGTAGAAATGAAAGATATCTTTAAGCATATTAAAAATGCTCTAAATCACTATTGATTCAAGAAATGAAAATCAAAACAACTTTGAGGTACCACACCTCTCCAGTCAGATTGGCTAAGATGACAAAACAGAAAAATGACAAATGCTGGAGAGGATGTGGAAAAATTGGAAAACTAATGCATTGTTGGTGGAATGTGAACTGATTCAACCGTTCTGGAGGGCAATCTGGAACTATACCCAAAAGGTTATAAATAATTGCATACCCTTTGACCTAGTAATACCACTTCTGGGGTTGTAGCCCAAAGAGGTCATAGAAGTGGGAGGAAGACCCATATGTACAAAAATATTTATTGCACCTCTCTTTGTGGTGGCAAAAAACTGGAAATTAAGGGGATGCCCATCAACTGGGGAATGGCTAAACAAGTTGTAGTATATGAATGTAATGTAA
>CM053595.1:6069062-6080861 GCA_028646575.1 Pseudocheirus occidentalis | reverse complement strand
CCATTGGTTACAACCCTTCTATACAACCAGACTAACGTCCAATGTGAAAGTATTTGCAGGTCCTATACTTGATTGCACGCCACCATGGGGTGGGGGTGGGGGAAAAGGGAGGGGAAAAATTTTGAAACTCAAAAGATTGTGCAATTGAATATTGTAAATTAAAAGTAAATAAATCAATTTAAAAAAAGAAATGGTCTGAGGGGAAATCGATATATTTTGCTATTATTCTTTTGTATTTAATCTTCTGCAGACTATTGTGCAAATGGACAAAAGGATTTTTTGGGGGGTGTCATATAGAGTTTAGGTCAGCTAGGTGGCACAGTGAATAGAGTGCTAGGCATGAAATCATGAAGACTCATCTTCCTAAGTTCAAACCTGATCTCAGGCACTCCCAAGGTATGTGACCCTGGGCAAGTTATTTAACCCTGTTTGCCTCAGTTTCCTCATCTGTAAAATGAGTTAGAGAAGGAAATGACAAATCACTCCAGTATCTTTGCCAAGGAAACCCAAAAGGGGTCATCAAGAATCAGACATGATTGAAAATGACTGAATTTGGATGCAAAATTTGGATGTGAGCACATCTTTGGTAGGCTCATCAAAAAGCATTTTTTGACCAACTCCAGTAGCATTCAGGATAAAGAGGGATGACTTATACTTTGTCCTTTTCCCATGCGGTTTTAATTTATCTGTTAGACTCTACATTTTGAAAGCTCTTTATTCCACGTGTCTTGGAAATTGTGAGTATTCAGCATATTGATGCGTTTAAGAAATGTGTTTATGGCTCTATGTTTTACCTGGATAGTTTTAGAGAACAAAGTCAGCCTATTTCCATTGCAATTTATTTGTTAAAATCTCAAGAATATTCGAAGGTTTGTATCTGCAGTAGGGAGAGCTCTTGTCTATTTGCTTATCAGAGATAGCAAAGTTCTGAATTATAATTCTAACCATCTGATTGTGTCTCTCTCGGTATATGGTGGATAATAAATTTTCTCCATTAAGTGCATTTTCTACCCTTTCATCGCTTAGTTTGTAACAATGAGTGAGTGACTGAGGGCAACCTTTCTCTGATATCTAGTGTTAGGAACCCAATCTTGAATTGCCATCACAAACCCTTCTGTTTTTCCTGAACAAATGCTCTTGACTCATCCAGGGTTTGAATATTTCTCTATTGACATCTTGATAGTGGGGTTAATGTAAATATAGCCCTTAGAGAGGCTTTGTTTTTGACTCTTGGATCTTAGCTGTCTCATAGGTACTTTTTGAAGATAAAATAAGTTTTAATTGCATTTGACAAATCCATAGAAGTGTTGTTAACCTTAACTCCTTGTTAAGGGAGGCCTTTAAAAACTGCTCGTTTGTGTTCTGCCAACATTTATCAGCATAGCTTCTACCAGCCTTGCCCGTGGTGTCCCTAACGCTAGGTCCAGGTAGTAATGACAGGTCCACTTACCACCAGTTTCCATGGTTTTCTGGTTGTTCTTCTATGGAGTTGTGACCCCTTCAACCTATCATCCCCTAGAATCCTCTCAAGAGCAGGCAAGGAGCCATAGCTTCCCGACCTTGTTTGCTGTGAAATGAGCCTCCTGAGGTCTCAGAAGACCCAACATCACCACTTTCCTTCCTTCTTAACTGGACCTTTCTTCAACTACTCATACTCTGCTGGACATCTTTAGGCCATTTGGCTAATGAGAAATCATCCATAGTCTTTTTTAGCGGGGAGGAGATCTTCTCTTTCTTCCCCAAATTCTTGGTTTCTTAATTGTTTATAGTATAGTTTTTGTTGATATCAAATTGCTTATTGAATTCTTTGCACTGCTTTGACTTCCATATTATCTGAATCTTTTGACTCTCACTTTTGTTTTTGCTGAATAAGGTATCAGGAATCCCTTATAAACTTTTGTTTTATAAATTCCATTTTTCACCTTTAAAAAATTACCTTTGAGTGATTAGTTATGAATGTAACCTTCCAGCATCTTTTTATATTTACAGACAGGTGCTTACATATTGTCTCTCCTATTAGATTGTGTGATTCTTTAGAGCAGGGACTGTCTCTTGCCTTTCTTTACTTAGCCTGGTGTCTGGTGCACAGTAGGAATTTTTTAGATGATAATTGACTGACTCAATTACAGTCTCCAATAATTTCATCAAACTGTTTTATGAGGGCATTTTATATTTATGCTTAGGGGGTATTCTTAGTTCCATCTTTCCTTGGAATGGCAATAGTCATAGCACATACAATTATGTGCAGGTCTTCAAATATTTTTGAGCTTTCTTTCAGATACTGTGGGAGAATGACTTCACTTGTAATGGCTATGGCAGATACAGGTTTTTGTATTGTTTTGGTTTTGATGGTTCAGAGTGAGAATAAATAACAATTATTTTTATTTTGGTCAGAAACTCTGAGGGTCTTCCCCTCCCAGATTGCTTTTTTTTTATAAGGTAAAAAAGGCATTTTTTGCCTTACTTCTTATCTAGCCTTCATCACTGAATGGGCATTGCCTCAGACAAACTGAGACTTGGGATAGACCTTAGCTTAAAAAGTCCAAGGTCTCCCACTGCATATCTAGGGCCATCTCCAGTTGTCCTGATCTATACCTTGCTACTGGACCTAGATGGCTCTGGAAGAGAGACTGAGGCTGGTGACTTTGCACAGCCCTGTCTCACGTGCAATTCAATTGCCAGTAACGATATCACCTTCCTGAAGTCTTTGGTCCTCTTTGAGAACGAAGGCTACACAATAACAACGGTTGATCCATTTGTTGGATTTATGCCATCATAATAAATGAGTGCCTTCCAAAATTCCATTTTACCTATGCCCATTTCTTTTTTCAAAAGAATTTGAGACATTGGCATTTTTTGGGTAATTTGTTTATTTGGTAGTGGTTCTGTTGTTCATGTTAAGTACAGGTTTTCAATGCCTTCAGATTCCATGGATGTAAGATGCCTGTTCCCTGAAGAATGAAATTGTTTCATACCATTGACCTGCATTTGTCTGCAATAAGCTTATAAAGTCCTTGACTATCACTGGTGAGATATTCTTCACTTTTTATTTTGATATACAGAGTGATATCTTTGTGTCATTTTAGGCACATTCATTACCTGCTTTAGTCCTCAGTGGTATCTGCGCTGAAATATTTCCGAAAGGTAAGCTTTTGTGACTTTTGATTTGGCCAGGTGTATTTTGCCTTCTTGTAGCTCCAGAACATGAAGGAGCCATGCCTTCTCTACTGGCCCACTATGTTGAGTTACGATAGCATTGAGTGAGTTCAGCTTGCAACCCTGTGCTCTTCCATTTATTTCATAGATTACAGAAGCATAGAATTTGAAAGTTGGAAGGGCTCTTAGCCATCATCTCTACAGAAAAGGAATCCCCATGATAGAAACCTTCATAGGAGCAATTTCATTTCACTGGCCCTGTGATGTTGCCCAAATCCAGTTGTTTGAGCATTTCTGCCAGGCCTTCACAATGATTGTAGGGCACACAAAGTCCTCGCTGCCTAGCATGCTGCCTGGCACACGCCTACTTGGCTGTTGCCCTCATCATGATAGAGACAATGATTTGGGCTTTGAGAGAGATCAAAATAACAAACCCTCCAATAATGATGATAATGAGAACTAATGATAATTCTCATGATACAACTCCCTCTCTTTTTCTTTTTTAACTTTCCATTCAATCCTGGCAATATTCTCCCTCTCTTCTCCTCCCCTACCCCCAACTGAACCTTTAGAACAAGAATTACTTTTATTCCAGTTTTCAGCTTAGGAAATTGAAACTTACAGATAGAAAAGTCACTTGCACCAACATCATAGGACTAGCCAGTGGTAGAGCTGGAACTCCAACACAGAACTTTCTCTGTTTAATTTTTAAAATTAAAGAGCACTTTTGCATGGTAAACAATGGTTTCATGAGAGTTAATAAAAGTGACAAATTAACCAATAAACTTTCAGGAATATTAGTAAGACATAATATAACAATAACAAATTAATTGGCAATTTATATTGGGTGTTTTTTGCTTGCATTGAAAATGGAGTGATTCCCATAAGGTCTTCATACCCAATCAAAACCCATCATGAACTATTTTAAAAGAAAGAAGCTCCACCAATTTGATGGAATTTGAATATTTCAGCATATTCAATTTTGTGGTTAAGCAAAGTCATAAACCATCCAAAGTCCTGGAAGCAAAAGTAAAAAAATGTTAACAAAACAAGTCCTAAACAAAAGCCCAACATTGCAAGTAAGAAAAAAGAACTTAGAGTTAGGGGGAGTCTTTGGAAATCCGGGAAGGTGGGTTTGAGTCGAAGCAAGGCCACTAACAAGCTGGGTGACCTTGGGCAAATGATTTCATGGGCCTCTGTTTGCCTCTTCTTGGAAAATCAAGATGCCCCTAAGGTACCTTCCAGCTCTACCATTCCGTGATTTGGTGATTTCTCAGCCCAGCTGGCAACCAATTTTATTTCTGTGATTTGCAATCTGTGACCTTAGGCAGTTAGTTGCAAACATGAGGCTTGTGGTCTCCAAGGTCCTTTCCCAGCTCTAATACTGAGGGAAATTGTGACATCAAAATAAATGAAAAAGAAATGAAGTTAAGGTTTTATATTAGCAGGATGGAAGTACCAGAAATGTCTGTGCTAGGTTCAAAGCCAAGAAAATCTACTTGTAAAGGAAGATGATAAATCCAGCTCTTCTTAGTTCTGCCCACTGGAACCCCGGGCACAACTTCCAGATGGTGATATTCAGATTCTTTTGATACTCCTCCAGCTTGGGATATACACTTCACAGGAGACAAAACGCACATACCCGGGGGGAGGGGAAGAATAAATAAATGCTAATTACTGACGATGCTCTCTCTGAGTTTGGATGAAGGATTTGCACTTTATGTTACAAGGGCAGCAGAAATCAAATTGAGAAGAGCTTTAAAGGCGAGGTAGAGTGGCATAGTCCAGCACTCATTGGGGGAAAACCCCCCCAAATACAGAAGGTACATTGGACCTAGAATCAAGGTGGTGCTGTGGAAGGACTGCTGGCTGGGGAAACAGAGGCCCTGGGACCTGCCTGACCTTGTGTGCTGATTCTCGGGCATTACTTTCCTTAAATATAACATGACGGAGCTGGGCTAGATGGACTTCCAAGGTCCCTTCCATCTCAAACTTTCTCATCCTATGATTTTATGGCATGGATTTTAATTCTAGCTCTGGCACTTAATATCTGTGTGATCTTTGACAAGTTGCTTAACCTTTCTGGGCCTCAGTGTCTTAATGTGTAAAACAGGTCTAAAAATAATCATCATTATAACATGTATATGTATATATATATGTTATATGACTATATATTGATTAACCATATACAAAATATGTCATATATGTTACATATGTGTATATATATACGTGTGTGCGTGTGTGTGTGTGTGTACTCACACACACAGAGTGTAAACCTAGTTTATTGAGTATTATATTTGGCTTAAGTATTTTGGTTCAAGAGCTCCACTATCTTATAGAACATGAAATTTTAGTATAAAATACATACAAATTTAATATGAAAGATACTTGTAGTCTATAAATTGCTAAATATTTTTGTTTAAGTGAAGCTCAAAGAGGAAAAATACAACAGACCTTCCATGTTTTCCCAGTTTCCCTCATTTGTTCCTCCCAACTCTACAATGCAGCTACACTCTTCAGTTGTGGGTTCTCAACACAACACCTCCATCTCCCACCTCCATGCCTTTGCATTGGCTTCCTCTCATGTCTAGAATCTTTTCAGTCCTCATCTTCTCCTTTCAGTTTTTTTTGGCTTATTTTAAGAATTAGCTCAAATACTTTGCCTTTTCCTGGTTTCCTGGATTCCTCCTCTCATCCCTAGGTGCCTTCCCCATTTATATTACCTTCATCTAGGTGGTGCAGCGGATAGTGTGGGACCTTGAGTCAGGAAGACCTGAGTTCAAATATGACTTCGGACCCTCACTAGGTGTGTGATCCTGGACAAGCTCCTTAACTTTGTCTCAGTTTCCTCATCTGTAAAATGAGCCAGAGAAGAAAAAGACAAACCATTCTAATATCTTGGCCAAGAAAACCCTAAATAGGGTCACAAAGAGTTGGAATGAATGACTAAACAACAACGTTATGAATATATCTTGTATATACATAGTTATTCACATGCCTCCCCCATTAAAGAACCTCCTTCCTTCTGGACAGGAACCGCTTTTCCTCCTCTTTCTTTGTATCCCCAGAACTTTAGTGTAGTGTTGGGTAAGGACAAACAACAAATGAACAAAGCTCTTAATCAATGGTTTTTGAGTGACTGACCAAGAGGAAATTTCCCCTGCAATTTCTTTATGCCCATTGTCCAGAAAAATAAGTTATAATGGCAATTCGCATCTCCATAGGTAACAACACATGGTGACTGGCTTAATAATTATCTATTTATCGACTGCTGACTGACTTTTCTCACAGCCATTCTGTGAGATAAACAGTGAAAGAATTATTATTATCTTCATTGTTTAATCAGCAGACATTTATTAAGCTCCTGCCTACCGTGTGCCAGGCACTGTGCTTGGGTACCAGGGATACAGAAATAGGCAAAGGACATTCCCTGACCTCAAGGAAGCTGAGGCTGAGAATGACACAATAATTTGCTGATGGGGTCAGTCCCACAGCTAGTTAAGGGAGAAAAAGTGAGATCCTGAACACAGGTCCCACATTGATTTTGTTGCTTTTTAGTCTTTTCAGTTGTGTCCGACTCCTTGTGACCACATTTGGGATTTTCTTGGCAGAGATACTGGAGGGGTTTGCCATTTGCTTCTCCAGCTCATTTTACAGATGAGGAAACTGAGGCAAACAGGATTAAGTGACTTGTCTAGGGTCACACAGCTGGTAAATTTCTGAGACCAGATTTGAACTTAGGAAGATGAGTCTTCCTGACTCCAGGCCCAATACTCCATCCACTGCGCCACTAGCTGCCCTTCCAGTGTTGATATCCATATACATATTTCAGTCAGTGCAGAATAGGTACTGAGGAGAGAGAGATCTGGATTTTGAGTCCTGATTTTGAATCCTGGCTCTATTCTGTAGTGACACCAGGCAAGTTTCTTAGTCTTTTTAGGCCCCAGTTGCCTCCCCTGTCAAAATAAGGAACTGGATTGGCCGATGACCATAAAACCTCTAAATCTTTCAGCTTTAAGTCTATGAACTAATTTGACATTTCTAAGTTCTGTGAAGGGAAAGAACTTACATAATTACCCACAACTCATCTAAAGTTATTTAAGTATCTCATCCAAATATGAGGTTTTGAGCTCTCTCACACACACACACAAGTTCTGAAACACGGGGATGGTATGTGCAGTTTTCACTTCAGCCCACACACAAGCCCACAGTGAAATGTCTAAGCGGCGCTGTTATGCAAACAGTTTAGCTGAGTTATTACACTAAGCGGTAGGAAGGAGCCTTACTTTGGGACTCCATTCTCCAGGCACCCTCCAGCAGCCCCGTCAAGCTCTCACAGCTGAGGGAGCACTCTGATGGAAGCAGCAGCAGCAGCAGCAGCAGCAGCAGCAGCAGCAGCATCAGCATCAGCATCAGCAGCAGCAGCATCAGCATCAGCATCAGCATCAGCATCAGCAGCAGCAGCAGCATCAGCATCAGCATCAGCATCAGCAGCATCAGCATCAGCATCAGCATCAGCATCAGCAGCAGCAACAGCATCAGCATCAGCATCAGCAGCAGCAGCAGCAGCATCAGCATCAGCAGCAGCAGCAGCAGCAGCAGCATCAGCATCAGCAGCAGCAGCATCAGTAGCAGCAGCAGTAGCAGCAGCATCAGCATCAGCATCAGCATCAGCAGCAGCAACAGCAGTAGCAGCAGTGATATAATTCTTTAAGCTCTGCAAAGTGCTTTACAAATATCCTCTCATTGTACCCTCACAACAGCTCTGGAAAGTATTATCTCTATTTTACAGATGAGGAAACCCAGGCAGGAGTTAAGTGACTTCCACAGGGTCACACTCAGCCTTCCTGACTTCATATCCACTGAGCCTCCTAGCTGTCTAAATGAACGAATGAAACCATTCTGCATAAGAAGATAGAAAATTTCTTTCCACTTGAGATTCAACATTCAAAGTTTTAACCCCAAAGACAAATAAATATTCCTTTAGCATATCTCTGAGGTCATTTCTTTTTCCATTTCTCAACAGAATACTGATGTGTTGAGTAGTCATGAGACAATCAGGTATCTAGTGCTAATAGCTGAAGACCTGAAGTCACAAGAACTATGCGGGCTTGAGACCCTTCACCACCCCTTATCAGTTGCATTATCTTAGGCAAAAGCACTTAATGTTTCTGTGCCTCATTCCTACTCTCATTCATCACTTACTCAGATCCCATCTAAAGGACCATGTACAGTTATGGACATCACATTTTAGGAAGGACATTGAGAAGCTAAGTGCATCAAGATGGTGTCAAAGCTGAGCAGCCCATGTAAGGACTGGCTGAAAAAAAAACTGGAGATATTTAGCCTGGGAATAGAAGGCCTGAGGGCAAGGGGTGGAGAGAGGGATGATATGAGATCAGTCTTTAAATGTTTGAAGAAGTATTTCTCAGAAAAAGGATTTCCCACCCCCCTTCCCAGAAACTGCTAGAGTGTTCCCTCTCAAATTGTGTAATATTTTGCTACTTCCCATTTATTTTTATTGATTCACTTTATACTTATTCTGTATATCCTTGTAATAAGGGCAGCTAGGTGGTAAAGTAGATAGAATGCTTGGTCTGGAGTCAGGAATTCAAATCTGGCCTCAGGCATTATTAAGATAGCTGTGTGACCCTGGGCAAGTCACTTAGCCCCGTGCCTCAGTTTCCTCATCTGTAAAAGGAACTGAAGAAGGAAATCGCAAACCATTCCACTCTGCTAAGAAAACCCTACATGAGGTCACAAAGAAGGGAACATGACTGAAATAGCTGAACAACAGCAAAAATATCCTTGTAATAGCCAGCACATATAGGCTTTAAGATTTGTGAAGTGTTTTACAACAACTTTGTGAAGTAGGTGTTATTTTTGTCCTTATTGGACACATAAGAAAACTGAGGTTAAGTGATTTGCCCAGGGTCACACTGCTAGTAAGTGTCTCTCAACACGGGTCCTCCCAATTCCAAATCCAGGACTATGCACTTTGCCTCCCAGCTGCCTTCGATATACCTTAGACTGTAAGCTCACTGTGAGTAAGGGGTGGTTCATTCTTTGTGTTTGTACCCCCAGCACCTAGCATATGCCTGGAGCACAGAAAGAGCCTAATACATTTTGTTGATTAATTGATTTGATACATTTTTCAGTTTAGTTCCAAAGGTCATAGATAGGAATAATCAAGGGAAATTGTGGAGGCAGATTTTAATTTTTTAAACAAAATTTTATTTTTTTAAGCACTTAAATGGCTCATTTATTAATTCATTCAAATTCTCAACACCAATGAAATCACAGGTCTAGTTAATTATTATTATTTTTTGTGCAGAAATCTGCTTTTTATTTTTAATTTTTTTCATTGACTTGTTTATTTACTATTAGTTTACAAGATTCAGTTCCACTATCCCTTGAGTTTCAAATTTTCTCCCCCCCCCCCCCATGGGGGCGTGCAATCAAGTACAGGAACTGCAAATACTTTCACATTGTACAATAGTCTGGTTGTATAGAAGGGTTGTAACCAATGGAGTGAACAATGGGAAAGAGGAAAGAAAACCAAACATGGAAAAGAATGATAGCATGTAGATTGCTTCAGCTGGAGGCAAATTTTTAGCTAAATATAAGGAATAATATTCTCATAATTAGAACTATCTGCTTCTAACTTACTAAGTGTGAAGCATTTGCTGATTACCAGGGATACAATTAATACAACACAACACAACAAAACACAATACAACACGAATCCCTGCCCTCACAAACTTACATTCTAATGGGGAATGAAAGGAGACTGAAAAGTCGGGGGGAAGAGGAAGGAGAGGAAGGAAGAAAATAGCCATGTCCAAAGAGTCAGGAGTGGATCCCAGAGAGGAAAGGAGTGAAGTTGGGCATTTCCTTAAAAATGGAGGTTTCAAGAGAAACTGATCAATCAAAGGAAGGGCTGCAGGGGCTTCTTTGGGACGTCTCAAGTTCCCCATCACTGGATTCAGGTGGAGGGAGGCTGGGAGATTGCTTGGGGATTTATACTTTTCAGGTTGGAACTATATGGTCTCTGAATTCTCCTAATTTGTAGATTTTTTTTTAATTGGCAGATGTCCATTTCCACCAAGAGTTGGCAGTTCTTGTTCCAGAAGGAATATCTGGATCAGATTGGACTGCATAAGGGCAGTGTTGTTGAGAAGGGAGCCAGGAGCCGTGGAGGCGACAGCAGCCACAGGACTACCCAAGGAGCCCTTTCTTCTCATGCCCATTCAACCCCAGAAGGAGAATGAGGCACAGACTTAGAACACCAGGATTGTTGACTGTAGTTTTGGAGAGATGGGGCAAATGCTGATGGCAAAGTGGTTCAGCAGTCCCTAAGACATTCTGTTCAAGTCAACAGAAAATCCTTAAGTCCCTCATCTTTTCCAGTACAACATACCCAGAGTTGTCACGGATACCGTGAGCTGGAAGGAAGCCTTGAATCCAGGTCTCCTAATCTTGAATCTTGTGTTCTTTTCATCGAATAAGAAATTCCTCTACTAGTGATTCTATTCACTAAGAAGATCCTCCTTTGATCAGTTTTATATAAATATATATATGTATATATATATATATAAACTGATATGTATGTATGTATGTATATATGTGTGTGTGTATATATATGTATGTATATGTATATATGTGTGTGTGTGTGTAAATATATATATTTAAAAGGACATCTCAGACAGATGAGTAACATGCCAAGGGCCAAATTTATGTAACTTTGGTAGATAGATTAACAGTATCACTGGATATTTAGAACCGGAGGAAAAAAAATATATTTTGGGGGTAGTCAATTGGGGTTAAGTGACTTGCCCAGGCTCACACAGCTATTAAGTGTCAAGTATCTGAGGTGGGATTTAAACTCAGGTTCTCCTGACTCCAGGGCTGTTGCTCTATCTACTCCACCACCTAGCTGCCCCTAAAAACTGAGATAATCTGGTCCAGCCCTTAAATCTAATTGATTAATTAAATTTGTTTAAATCACTTAATTTTTGCTGCCTCAGTTTCTTCATCTGTAAAATGTATTTATCTCCCAGGGTTGCTGATCAAATGAGATATTAGTAAAGTCCCTTGCAAACCTTCAATAAATGCTAGTTTATTAATGTTACTACTACTACTACTAACAATAATAATATAGATGGGGAAATGGAGTTGTAGAAAGTGAGAGGGACTAGCCCAAGGCCATACAGCTAATATGAGGCATATAGTGAGAGAGACTGATCACAATCATATGACTCCACATTGAGTGGTCTTTCCAGTATATTATGTTTCGAAAACTCCAGATTTCTTTGGAGTATCTTATTGCTCTTGACTTTTGGGACTTTTTTCTCTAACATGTCTGGTAGCTTTCTCAGCCTGGCAGATCCCTTCTCTCCTGCGGCCTTCTCTGCCCTGGGTCTCCATCCTCTGATTGCTCAACTTCCCTTGAAACCTCCATTTAAAAAGAAGTGCCCAGGTCCGTCATCTTTACTCCTTCCTTCTTCTCTGGGTTCCACTCCTGAGTCTCAGGACTTCTTTATTTCTCCACCATGCCCCTATGTGACTTCCTCCCTCCTTCCTTCCTTCCTTCCTTCCTTCCTTCCTTCCTTCCTTCCTTCCTTCCTTCCTTCCTTCCTTCCT
>CM053595.1:6054374-6068962 GCA_028646575.1 Pseudocheirus occidentalis | reverse complement strand
TACTTGTATTTGTGTCCCCAGTAATTAGTAAATGCTTCCTATATAGTAAGCACTTGCCAAATGCTTGTTGACTTGTTGACCCACTAGTTTTTTTGTTATTCCCATAATTTTTTCATTTTCATTTTTATTCAATCATTTTTAAGTCATATTTGGCTCTTCTTGATCTAATTTGGGGTTTTCTTTGCAGAACTACTGGAGTAGTTTGCCATTTCCTTCTCCAACTCATTTTACAGATGAGGAAATTGAGTCAAATAGGGGTAAGTGACTTGCCCTGGGTCACACAGCTAGTAAGTGTCAGAGGCCAAATTGGAACTCAGGTCCTCCTGACTCCAGGCTCAGCCCTATATCCAATGCACTACCCCCTTCTTTCCCCTCCCCCCCGAATTAGTTTACATACAACAATTCATCCCATTGCTCCTTGTTACTTAAGTTATGCGGCCAAGTCTGTAAGGGCCATAAATAGTCCTAGATTGTAAGCACCAAGAAGACAAGGACTGTGTCTGATCTAGATTTCACATCTTCTCAGCTCTGAGCGTTGTTCTCTGGTAGCTTAGAGCTTCATAGTCACCAAATTGAAAGAAACTCTAGAAGTAGCTTGTGACACGAACCTGACCAATTGTCTTCTAAACTACCTGGCAAGTGGCTCTCTAGCTTTTGCTCTGGATGTCGAGTAAGAGTGAATCTACTGCCTCTAGAGGAGGAGGCTTGTTCCACTTTTGGATAATTATTATTGTTTGATTCTTTTTTTAGCATTAAGTTTAAATGCTTCTCTTTGTCAGGGTTTAGCGAATAGATTGCTGGGTCTGGAATCTGCTTGAGTTCAAATCTGGCCTCAGAGGCTTACTAGCTATGTGACCCTGGGCAAGTCACTTAACACTGCTTGCCTCAGTTTCCTCATCTGTAAAATGAGCTGGAGAAGGAAATGGCAAGCCCCTCTAGTATCTTTGTCAAGAAAACCCCAGATGGGGACACACATGGACAAATAGCACTCTTAGGACATGGAGAGCTCCAGCTTTGGGGAATATGATTTCCCACATCAAGAGAGACAGTTTTTTTTGATCGCTGTCCATCTGATTCCATTGTGGTGATATTTTTGTTTTTGAAATTACTCTCTGGTTATTTGGGGGGAGCATTGTTAGCTAGTCAAACTAGGATATCCAGGGAACCCTAGGTAGATCACTTAAACCTGTTTGCCTCAGTTTTCTCATCTAGAAAATGATCTGGTGAAGGAAATGGTAAGCCATTCGCGTATCTCTGCCAGGAAAAGCTTAAATGGGGTCACAAATAGTAGAACATGACTGAAATGACTGAATGACAATAATTTCTCTTTGTAACTTTGTTTAATTGCTTCTTTTTCTTCCTTGTGGGGCCAAAGAGACTAAGCCTAATCCTTTTGCATATGACAGATTTTTATAGACAGTTTAAGATATTTATAGATAGCTATCTTTGTTCTCCCTGAGACTTCTCCCACCTAAAGGTAGTCAGTTCTTTAAAATGATCCTTATATTTCATGATCTCAAGACTCT
The DNA here is from genome assembly GCA_028646575.1 of Pseudocheirus occidentalis. Taxonomy (NCBI): domain Eukaryota; kingdom Metazoa; phylum Chordata; class Mammalia; order Diprotodontia; family Pseudocheiridae; genus Pseudocheirus; species Pseudocheirus occidentalis. Next base: position 6,067,436 of record CM053595.1, on the reverse strand, counting down.
CCACTCTCCTGGTTGCCTTTTTATTTATGCTTCAGCTTATCAATGTCCTTCTCAAAGTGTGATTCCAACAGCTGAACATCATACTCCAAGTTGGGACTTCACCTCCCTAATCCTGGACACTAAAACTCCTCTAATGAAATCTATAATTGAATTAATTTCTTTTGGCTTCTATATCACACTGTAGATGCATGTGTATGTGTGTGTGTATACACACATATGTGTGTGTATGTGTGTACACACACATATAATTTTTTTTGTGTTGAGTTATTCTTATCCATCTTTCCACAAATTCCCCAGAGATTATCTACCAAATTGGTGAGTGTATTTCTTCTCCTACTTTTAACAGTCTATAACTGTATAATATTTTTATTGTCCACCTGTTCTATCTTGCACTAACTGCCATTCACATAACTCCTTTCTTGACTATTGTTTTCTGGATGATGTCTTTTATCAATAAGAGAAAGCACCTACTATGTGCTAGGCACTGTACTGGGAGATAGAAAGAAAAGCCCAAGTCTTTGCCTTTAAAGAACTCATATTTTAATGAGGAAGGATACTTGTAAACAACTATGTATATCTAAATTATACTGGGCCAACTGGAAGTAATCTGAGAGTGAAGATACAGTATTAAGAGGAATTGGGAAAGGCCTCTTGCATGAGATGCTGAGGATTTATGTGGGTTTATTTTGTATCCTGCAACTTTGCTAAATTTATTCATTGTCTCAAGTAGGTTTTTACTTGATTCTCTAGGATTCTCTAAGAATATTATCATATCATCTTCAAAGAGTGAAAGCTTAGTCGCTTCTTTGCCTAATTTGATTCCTTCAATTCCTTTTTCTTCCCTTATTGCTACTGCTAACATCTCTAGTACCAAATTGAATAAGAGGGGTGATAGTGGACATCCTTGTTTCACCACTGATCTTATTGGAAATGCTTCTAGCTTATCCCCATTACGTATAATACTTGCTGATGGTTTTAGCTAGATGCTACTTATTATTTTAAGGAAGACTTCATTTATTTCTGTACTTTCTAGTGTTCTTAATAGGAATGGATGTTGTATTTTGTCAAAAGTCTTTTCTGCATCTATTGAGATAATCATATGATTTCTGCTAGTTTTGTTGTTGATATGATCAATTATACTGATAATTTTCCTAATATTGAACCATCCTTGCATTCCTGGAGAAAATCCAACCTGATTGAAGTGTATTATTCTCATGATAAATTGTTGTAGTCTTTTTGCTAATATTTTATTTAAAATGTTTACATTTATATTCATGAGGGAAATTAGTCTATAATTCTCTTTCTTCTTTTTGTCTCTGATTTAGATATCAGTACCATATTTGGATCATAAAAAGAATTTGGTAGGACTCCTTCTTCTCCAATTTTCCCAAACAGTTTGTAAAGTGTTGGGATCAGTTGTTCTTTAAATGTTTGATAGAATTTGCTAGTAAATCCATCTGGCCCTGGAGATTTATTCTTAGGGAGTTCATTGATGGCTTGTTCAATTTTTTTTTCTGAGGTGGGGTTATTTAAGTAATTTACTTCCTCTTCAGTTAATCTGGGCAATTTATGTTTTTGTAAATATTCACCTGTCTCCCTTCGGTTTTCAAATTTATGTGCGTACAATTGGGCAAAATAATTCTTAACTATTATTTTAATTTTCTCTTCTTTGGAGGTAGATTAACACTTTTCATTTCTGAAACTTGAAATTTGGTTTTCTTCTTTCTTTATCATATTGGCTAAAGTACTCTCAATTTTATTGTTTCTTAAAATAAAAATAGCTCTTAGTTTTATTTATTAATTCAATGGTCTTCTTAATTTCAATTTTATTATATCTCCTTTGGTATTCAGTATTTCTAATTTAGTATTTAATTGGGGATTTTCAATTTGTTCTTTTTCTATATTTTTCAGTTTCATGCCCAATTTACTGACTTTCACTGTCTCTGTTTCATTCATGTATGCATTCAGAGATATAAAACTTTTCCTAAGAACTGCTTTTGCTACATATCACAAGTTTTGGTATGTTGTCCCATTATTGTCATTCTCTTGGCTGAAGTTACTGATTGTTTCAATAATTTCTTTTTTGAACCACTCATTCTTTAGGATTAAATTATTTAGTTTTCAATTAGTTTTTAGTCTATCTTTCCATGGCCCTTTGTTACATATAATTTTTATTGCACCATGATCTGAGAAGGATGCATTTAATATTTCTGCCTTTCTGCACTGAATTGTGAGGTTTTTATGCCGTAGTACATGGTCAGTTTTTGTGTATATGCCATGTTCTGCTCAGAAGGTATATTCCTTTTCATCCCCATTCAGTTTTCTCCAGAGGTCTATCATATCCAGCCTTTCTGAAATTCTGTTCACCTTCTTAACTTCTTTCTTGTTTGTTTTGAGGTTAGATTTATCAAGTTTAGAGTGGGGGAGATTGAGGTTCCCCACTAGTATAGTTTTGCTATCTATTTTTTTAAAAAATAAATTTTATGTTTATTTTTAGTTTACAGCATTCATTTCCACAAGATTTGGAGTTACAAAATTTCTCCCCATCTGTCCCCTACCCACCACCCCAAAACAATGATCCCACTGAATTCCCCCTCCCCAATTTGCTCTCTCCTTTATCCTCCTCCATTCACCCTCTGACTTTCCAGTAGAACAAGATGGATCTCCATATCCCAGTGCCTGTATATATTATTTCCCAGTTGCATGAAAATAATAATAATAATTTTTTTAAACATTTGATTTTAAAACTTTGAATTCCAGATTCTTTTCCTTCTTCCCTCATCACCCACCCTCCCTGGGAAGATGAGCAATTCAATATAGGTTGTACATGTGTTATGCAAAATATTTCCATAGTGGATATATTGTGAAAGACTGACTATATTTCCCTCCATCCTATCCCACCCCTCATTTGTTCTACTTTCTTCTTTGACCATGTCCCTTTTCAAAAGTGTGTGATTCTAACTGTCCTCCCCTTTCAATTTTCCCTCCCTTCTATCCTCCTGCCTCTCATCCCCTTCCTTCCTACTCTCCTGTAGGTCAAGATGCCCAATATAGTATGCATGTCTTTCCCTCCTTAAGCCAAATTCAGTGAGAGTAAGGTCAACCCATTCCCTTCTGCTTTCCTGTTATTTCCCTCCATTGTAACAGTTTTCCCCTGCCTCTTTTATATGAGATAATTTACCCTATTCTGTCTCTCCCTATCTCCTCTCATTATATTCCTCTCACCTCTTAATTTTATTTTTAAAAATATCATCCCTTCCTATTCAATTGATCCTGTGCCCTCTGTCTATGTATACCTGTACACATATATACACACACTCACATATGTATTCATATACATGTATACCCTCCTATATAGACATATATGTATATATATTTATATATGTATACACACATTTGTATTCCCTTCAACTATCCTCATACTGAGAAAAATTTCATAAGTTACAATTGTCATTTTCTCATGTATGAATGTGAATAGTTCACTTTTGATAAGTTCCTTATGATTTCTTTTCCTTGTTTACCTTCTCATGCTTCTCTTGCTTCTTGTATTTGAATGTCAAATTTTCTATTCAGCTCTGTTTTTTTTCATCAAGAATGCTTGAAAGTCCTCTATTTAATTGAATGAGCATATCTTCCCCTGAAGTATTATACTCAGTTTTGCTGGATAGGTGATTCTTGGTTTTAATCCTAGGTCCTTTGACCTCTGGAATATCATGTTCCAAGCTCTCAGATCCCTTAATGTAGAAGCTGCTAGATCTTGTGTAATCCTGATAGTGTTTCTACAGTATTCACATTGTTTCTTCTTGGCTGCTTATAATATTTTCTCCTTGATCTAGGAACTCCAGAACCTGACTATAATATTCCTGGGAGTTTTCTTCCTGGGATCTTTTTAAAGAGGTGATTGGTGAATTCTGTCAATTTCTATTTTGCCCTCTGGTTCCAAAACATCAGGGCAATTTTCCTTGAGAGTTTCTTGAAGGATAATTTCTATGTTCTTTTTTTGATCATGGCTTTCAGGTAGTCCAAAAACTCTGGCTCACTGGTCATACACCCCAGAACCTCCACCTAAGACAATGATCCAAATCCAAGTAGGTTAAAGCAAGGGTGACTACCTTCTGAAAGATTGCTTGGTCTCCCTATGATCTGCAGGCCAGAAGCTCTGAAGCAGCCACACGGGGGCAGATACATGGCTGCAACACCTCCACTTGCCTTCTTGCCCTGGGAGTAGTTGCTGGACTGTGCTCTCAGTTCCCCTGTTCCCACAAAGTCCACATTGACCTTTTTCTTTGTCTTTGGTATTTATGGGTTCATAATTCTGGAAACTGCCACAGCTGCTGGTGATCCACTCTCCCAAAGTCCACTACTGCCGCTGCTGGTCAGGGCCACCCTGGGGCAAAACTGTGGGCTCACAGAGGGCTGGGCTCAGCTCCCAGTGCTCTGCCAGGGACTCTTCCTGAACGCCTGCTGGGCTACCTTCAGATTTGTTTTTTTCTGTCACTTTGTGGGTTCTAGCTCTAACATTTGTTTAGAGTCATATTTTATAGGTATTTGAGGTAGTTGGTGGTTCAAGGAGTTTTCCTGCTTCTGTGCTACCATCTTGGATCTGCCTCTCTTTGCTATCTATTTCTTCCTTTAATTCCCTTAATTTCTCCCCTAGGAATCTGGATTCTATACCACTTGGTGCATATATGTTTACTAATTATATTGCTTCATTTTTGATGGTGCCTTTTAGCAGGATATAGTTTCCTTCCTTCTCTCTATTAATTAGATCTATTTTTGCTTTTGCTTTATCTGAGATAAGGATAGCTACCTCTGCTTTTTTTTTAACTTTAGCTGAAGTGTAATATATTCTACTCCAGACACTGTGGGTATCCTCCTCTTTCAAATGTGTTTCTTGTAGACAATATATTGTACTATTATGGTTTTTAATCCATTCTGCTATCCACCTACATTTTATGGGAGAGTTCATCTCATTCACATTCACAGTTATGATTACTATCTGTGTCTTTCCCTCCATCCTATTCCCTCTCTTGTTTATTCTTTTGTTTCTCCCTTCTCTCTTCCCCTCCTTAAGAGGTTTCCTTTTGACTACCACCTCCCTCAGTATTCCCTCCCTATGCACCCCACTCCCTTTACCTACCCTTCCCCCTTACTACTTCTTCCATCCCTTCTAACCCCCCTTCCCCCCTTTCCTCCTTTACCTTTCTACTACCTGTAGGGCACAATAGTTTTTTATACTTAATGAAGTATGCTATTCCCTCCTTGAACCCCAACCAATGAGAGTAAGTTTCATACAGTGCTCCTCTTCCTCCCCTCCCTCTACTATAATGAAATTTTGTGTTTTTTCATGTTAGAATCCTAAACTTAACTGATTATGTTAACCCATCCTTGAACCAAAACCAATGAAGTAAAGTACATATAATGTTTATCACCTTCCTTTCTTTTCCTCTACTATAGTATGTTTTTATGCCTCTTCATGTGGCATAATATATCCTTTTCTGCCTCCTCCTTTCTTTTTCTCCCATTGTAATCCCTTCACACCCCTTAATAAGATTTTTTAAAATTATCATATTAGTTAATTTATACCCATCCCCTGTTTCTATGTATATCCCTTTTAAATGTTGTGATAATGATACAATTATCAATATTGACAGGTATCAACTTCCTATATAGGGATGCAAACAGTTTGATCTTATTGAACCACAAGTGTGTGTGTGTGTGTGTGTGTTTTCTTTATTTACCTTTTTATGTCTTTCTTGGATCTTGTATTTGGAGATCAAATTTTCCATTGAGCTATGGCTTTTTCATCAGGAAGATCTGGAAGTCCCTTATTTCATTGAATGACCATCTCCTTGCCTGAAAGATTATGCTAAGTTTTGCTGGATAGTTGATCCTTGGTTGCAGTTCAAGCCCTTTTGCCTTACAAAATATCATATTCCAATCCCTCCAATCTTTTAATGTAGAAGCTGCTAGGAACTGTGTGATCCTGACTATATTTCCACAATATTTGAGTTGTTTCTTTCTGGCTGCTAGCATTATTTTCTCCTTGACCTGATAATTCTGGAATTTGGCTACAACAGTTTTTGGAGTTTTCAATTTGGGATTTCTTTCAGGAGGTGTCTAGTGAATTCTTTTGATAACTATTTTGCTATCTGGTTCTAGGACCTCAGGACAGTTTTCTTTGATAATTTCTTCAAGGATGTTTTCCAGGCTTTTTTTTTCATCATGGCTTTTCCATAGACCAATAATTCTTAGATTTTATCTCCTGGATCTGTTCTCCACATCAGTTGTTTTTCCAATGAGATATTTTACATTTTCTTCTAATTTTCCAATCTTTATGTTTTGTTTGACTGATTATTGATGAGTCATAGAGTCCTTAGCTTTGATTTGACTGATTCTAATTTTTAGTGAATTATTTTCTTTGGTTAGTTTTTGAAGCTTCTTTTTCATATGTTCAGATTTCATTTTTAGGGAGGTATTTTCTCCATTTAGATTTTGAACCTCCTGCCCCAGTTCACCAATTTTACTTTTTAAGGATTTTTTTTCTTCAATGAGATTTTTTTCCCCTATTTTGGCCAATGTAATTTTAAAAGAATTGGTAAATTTATCTTCTACCTCTCTAATTTGGCTTTTAAAATCCTTCTTGAGCTCTTACAAGAATGATTTTTGGGCTTGAGACCCTTCTGTGGCCTCAGGTGTGGATATAGATTCAATGGTGTCTCCTGAAAGTGATTCTTCTTGTTCACAATAATAGGAATCAATTGTGTTTGGTTTTCCCTTTCCAAGTTGTTTCTGGCCCATTTTGACTGCCCATTTCCTGGCTTTTAAAGTGCATTTCTGCTTCTGGGATACAGAGGGCTCTGACCCATGCTTCTCAAGCTGGGAGCTAGGGGCCTCTATGTTGACTTTGTGTGCTATAGCCTCTGCATGTCTAGACTGAGGCCAAGGCCAGGACTCTCAGGGTGTTCCCTGGGTTACCCTGAGGCTCACCTTGAAAGGTGTGGGGGGAGGGTGGTCTGGCCACTTCAGGTTTCTGGCTCTGTGCCCTTGGACTACAACTCAGGCAGGCTTAGCAGCTGGTGGCCTGCCTTCGTGTGCCTGCAGATTTCCTTGATTGTGCTAAGGAACACCTGGGCTTCTGGTATTAGTGCTTGCTGGCTCCATCCCCCTGGGCTTCAGGATTTCCCACTGGTCAGCTGAGATGGGGTTTGTTGTGATGCCTCCCATCCTTTACTTCAGGCTTGGCACAGCTTCAGTCACACCCTTCCTCTTGGACTCCCAAACCTGAAACTGCTTCCACTATTTCAGTATTTTACACTGGGGCAGTAATCTCTTGGTTTTCAGGGTCAGGCAGGGGGATTAAAGCAGCTAAGGTTTACTCTGCCATCTTGGCTCCTAGAAGTTCAGGCAGGTGATTTTTTAAACATCCAGTCTGTGGGCTGATAGCTCTAGGAGAAGCTGTTGTTGCTGTTGCAGGCCCTGCACTTTCTCTTACTCAGCTCTGATCAATCCTCCATCCCACAGTGAGACATTTGCAAATTGCCCTTGTGGTTGGTGAATCTGCTGGCCAAGGATCACTTTTGCTTCTCTGTGGTCTAGTCTCCGGTTGGTGCTGGTTTAGACCTTGTGCAAATCAATTAGTTTTTATAAATATATATTTACTTTGCAGATATAGCAAGAATAAAAGAACAAATATCTCCTCCCTCCTGGCCCCAACACTGTAGGGGCACACTCCTCTCATGCACTCAGACTCTGAAAAGTTTTCACAAAACATTGGTCACACTTAATTTATATTCAGATGTGGCATGGTTGTAAAAGAGTCTTTGTCTCAGCTACCAATGGCCTAGACCCACAATGGTCACTTGTTACTCCCCAGTGCATTGGTGTTAGTTTGGGCACAAAAACCTAAGTCCCTAGACAGAATGCTGCTCTTCTGACTTTTGAAAACCTACAAGGTTGGAATTTCCAGTCCCTTCACCTAAAGCAGATAAAGGAATGTCAGAATGAAGAGGGTCCAAATGCTTTAGATTTATAGATGGTCTCTCATTGGATGCTGTCAGAGAATGAGTCCCAGAGCTTCACTAAGAGTATAGCCAAAGAATAAATGCTGAGGCTGACTGAATGACCAAGGCCTTTTTGAAGGCATTCTTTCAGTTCCAGCTAAACAATCAATTGATAGGACTTCTCTGAACCCTGTGGTTATTGTAGTTAGAATGTCATCCATGCTCCATTGTCTCTCCAAGGTACTTCTAATAATATATTTTCACAGCTCTCTCAGAAGCAGCCCTTTGATGCATTCTATGCTTGCACCAGTCTCCCATTGCAAATGGAATAGAACATTACTGGGTGGCAAGAAATCATGAATATAAAGAATTCAGAGAAACATGGGAAGACATATGAATTGACACAAAATGAAATGAAAATAATCAGGAAACAATATACATAATGACTATAATAATGTAAATTGAAAGAATGAAAAAACCAAAACAGAATGTTTGACCTCAGAGAATAGTTAAGGGGATGGATGTACTTTCCCTCCCTTTGCTGCAGAGGTGTGCAATATCGAATTTACACTCCAGCATGACTCATCCATCAGCCGGATTTTCAGAACTATTTTTGACCCCTTCCCTTTAAAAATCTTTGTTATGAGGGTGGCTAGGTGGTACAGTGAATAGAGCACCAGCCGTGGAGTCAGGAGGACCTGAGTATAAATCTGGCCTCAGACACTTAACACAAAAACTAGCCGTGTGACCTTGGGCAAGTCACTTAACCCCAATTGCCCTCCAAAAAAAAAAGCAAAAAAACCCACTTTGTTATGAGGAATGGTATGCTTGGTAGAGGAGGAGAGAGGAAAATATTTTAATAAAGGTAACAAAGATATTAAAAAAGAAAAGATTAATTTCCTATGACTAATCGGTTATATGCATTTATTAAATAACATTTTATTCATATTATCTTTCTACACTGCCTGTCTCCCTCCCCTATGTCTCCCTGTGAGATACCCCATATAACAAGGAAATTAAAAAAAATTAAAAAGGAGAAAAAAGCATGAAAACCAATCAAGACATCAAAAAATTCCCAAACCATATGCCAATTTTCTACCTATGGTTCCCTCACGTCTGCAAAGGAGTAGAGGGAAGCATCTTCTCATACCTGTTTTTTGGGGCCAAGCCTGTTCTTTGTAGTTTTGCAAAATTTGCTTTCTGTTGTTTCATGATGGTTATCTTTTCCACTTCCATTTTGTTGTGTAATAGTGTTTTCTTGGTTCAGCTTACTTCACTCAGCATCAGTTCATGGAAACCTTCATATGCCTCTCTGTTTCTATCAAATTCATCTGAGTAAGTGCTTATTGGGTACCATATGCTATTGCCTGGGACACAAAGAGAAAAGTGAAACAATCAAGATTACATTTGAATAGAAGAGGCAAAAGGTATCTCTCTCTCTCTTTTATGGTCCATGAATAATAAATACAGTAAGATCTTGTATTTTTAGCATCCTTTAATCAATTTGACTGTAGAAAGCTGTGAAAGTGTTCTCATGTATTCGCCAGGGATATTCAATGTATGTATAGAGCATTTTCACACATAGTTTATAAAGATGGATTGGTGGTTTCTGAAAGACTCTCGATCACTTGCTTTGAATAATACTTTGAGGTATTTTCAATAACACCTATGAGGCAGCTAGGTAGTTCCGTGGATAGAACCCTGGACTATGATATTCTATTTTTTGCATTAAAAAAACAATTTTTTAAAGTTAAAAAAATTTTGTTTTTATTTAAAGAGGAAACAGATAATACTACTTTTAAATCTGACCTCAAGCACTTACTAATTTGGTGACCCTGGGCTAGTTACTTAACCTCTATTTGTCTCAGTTTCTTCAACTATTTGTAGCACCAACTATTAACACCTCCCTGGTTTGTTGTGAGGATCAGGTGCATCCACAGACATAATTTTGCTCAACAAGCTCTAATTATCATTGTAAAAGGAGTCATAGAATAGAGAGGTGAACACGCACCAAAGGAGTCAGCTATTGTCATGAAGAATGTCCTACATAGGTTCCCTATGGATAGTGAAATCCTTTATATGCTTCCAATTGCTAATGACATTGTGAGGATTACCTCAAGTCTACAATGCCTGGCATGTAGAAGGCACAAAATAAAAATGTGTTTCCTTCTTTCTTATGTTTTTTCCCCCTAGTCATTTAGTGTCTTCTCCTCCTTCACATATTTTAAAATTTGATTTATCATTTCTTAGAATGGTTTGACCTTTAATGTGCATTTCTGTCTCCCTCCTTATCCCTGCCCCTTATTTGGCATGGTTTTACTGTTTTTCCCATCTTCATCTTCTTTAATGCTATTTACTCTTCCTCATATATCACATTAGGGTCTGTGGTGTTAGTGTCCAAATGTGGCAATGATGATGGAAAATTGTTACAGAAATGATGACAGATCTGTTCCATTTTTCATCTGGTTGTGTTCCCACTTCCAATTTCAACTGTAAGTGCTCTTGGGTTGATCTGACTTAGTTTTTAGATGACATTTTCTGCAGATTTATTTTCCCCTTCATTGCTTGGTCTTTATGAGGCAATTCTTCTCATAATCTTCCACCATTCTTCTCCATAATGTTTTGCAAATGAGTTTATATTCCAAACCAGAGTTGCCCTTGGCTGCCTTCTCTCCCCATTTGGCAAGAAGATCAAGTGTTTGCTGACTGAGGCAGTTTCTGGGCTCTTTCAACCTATTTGTTAGAGCATTAGCCTTATTGAATGAGCTTCATTATCCTCTCTAGTTGTTGCTTTCAGGCATGAAAAAACTCACATAATTTTAGGATCTTCCAATTTGTGATATTCTTATAATGAGCACCTTTTCATAATGCCCCTTTATCTCATGAGCTAAAATCACCTTTCCAGTATCTCTATGATGACACAGTTAGCAGAACCCTAATTTTTTGCATATGATATACAAGATGAAGCAAGGGGCCAACCAATTATTCCTCAAGCTCACATTCTCAGAGATATTTCCTATCCACTAAAGAAAGTTTCCTAATAATAAGTGTTTATCATTCTGTTTTCTCTCTATTCATCCAATATTAATTTAGGGAGCAATTGGAGATATTTTTTGACAGGAGAATAAATTATTTTGATTGATGATATTAATAATCTTAGGTGGAATTCTGTTATCTCCACTAGTTTTATCATTAGTAATGCTTCTTAAGGCCCACTTGACTTGATTCTCCAGGATATATGGCTCTATGTCAGAAACCACATCATCATGGTTATTGATGATGTTAAGATCTTTCTTATATAGTTTCTCTGTATATTCTATTTTTTGCATTTAAAAAACAATTTTTTAAAGTTAAAAATATTTTGTTTTTATTAAAAGAGGAAACAAAACCAAACAAGAAAAAGAAAGAGAGCAGGTAGTTTGCTTCAGTCTGCATTCAAACTGTTCTTTCTAGTTCTTTCTCTGAATGTAGACATCTCTTTCCATCATGAGTCTTTTAGAGTTGTCTTATAACCTTGCATTGCTGAGAAGACTGAAGTCTATCAAAGTTGGTTGTCATACATATGCTGTGTCTGCAATTGTGTACAAATTTCTCCTGGTTCTGCTCTTCTCACTCAGCATCAGTTTGTATAAATTTCTCCAGGTAAATATCAAGTCCATCTATTCATTTCTTATAGCACACTAGTATTTCATTACATTCACACATACACACATATATTCCCTTCAACTATCTTAGTACTGAGAAAAATCTCATGTGCTACAATGATCAATTTTGATGATCATGTAGGAATACCAATAGTTCAACTTTAATAGTTCCTTATTATTTCTTTTTTCTGTTTACATTTTCATGCTTCTTGTATTTGAAAGTCAAATTTTCTGTTCAGCTCTGGTCATTTCATCAAGAATGCTTGAAAATTCTCTATTTCATTGAATGACCATATCTTCCTGTGAAGAATTATACTCAATTTTGCTGGGTGGGTGATTCTTGGTTTTAGTCCTAGCTCCTTGGACCTCCAGAATATCATATTCCAAGTCCTCTGATCTTTTAATGTAGAAGCTGCTAGGTCTTGTGTTATCCTGATTGTGTTTCCACAATACTCAAATTATTTCTTCCTGACTGTTTGCAGTATTTAATCCTTGACATGGGAATTCTGGAATTTGGCTATAATATTCCTAGGAATTTTCTTTTTGGGATCTTTTTCAAGAGGTGATCAGTAGATTCTTTCAATTTCTATTTTGCCCTCTGGTTCTAAAATATCAGGGTAATTTTGCTTGATAATTTCTTGAAAGATGGTGTCTAGGCTTTTTTTTTAGATCCTGGCTGTCAGGTAGCCCAATAATTTTTGAGTTATCTCTCCTGGATCTATTTTCCAGGTCAGTGGGTTTTCCAAGGAGATATTTCACATTGCCTCCTATTTTTCACTTGTTTGCATTGGTTTTTTTTAAATAGTATCTTGATTTTTCATAAAGTCATTAGCTTCCACTTGTTCTGGTCCAATTTTTAAGGAATTATTCTCTTCAGTAAGTTTTTGAAATTTCTTTTCCATCTGGCAGATTGGACTTTTTAAGGCATTCTTCTCCTTAATGGCTTTTTGGGCCTCTTTTGCCATTTGAGTTAGTCTATTTTTTAAGGTATTATTTTCTTCAGTATTTTTTTTAGTCTCCTTTAGCAGGCTGTTGATTCACTGTTCATGATTTCTTGCATTATTCTCATTTCTATTCCCAATTTTTCCTCTGCTTCTCTTATTTGATTTTCGAAATCCTTCTTGAGCTCCTTGATGACCTATAACCAATTCATATTTTTCTTTTGTTTTAATTTTTTTTAATTTTAATTTATTTTCTTGGTTACATCATTCATTTCCACAAGGTTTTGAGTTACAAATTTTTTCCCCTTTTTGTCCCTACCCCCCAGCCCAGAACATTGATCACACCGTAAGACCCCTCCCACAATCTGTTCCCTTTTATGCCCTCCTCCAACACCTCTCTAGCTTTCTAGCAGGGCAGGGAGCTCCTCCCTGCCCCCATCCCTGTATGTATTATTTCCCAGTTGCATTTGATTG
>CM053595.1:6031291-6053874 GCA_028646575.1 Pseudocheirus occidentalis | reverse complement strand
GTGAAACTCTGCTTCCAGGGGGGAAAGCTCTGTTCCAAATTGCTGGGGTTTTCCCAGCTGCTGAAGCTATTAGGGGGTGTTTCAAGTCCCCCCAGATTTGGCTTGCTGAAAGCGCACCCCAGGACCATAACCCAAAACCATGATCCTGATCCAGACCGCTCAGCACAAGAGCACTTGGCCCTGATCAATCAATTCAGCCCCCCTGCAGAGTCCACAGGCCAGGGGCTCTGAAGCAGCCTGGTGGGAGCCACTGCTGGTTCCAGTAGTTCCCTTCCCCCACTGCCTCCTTGCCCCAGGGGCAGATTGGCCGAACTGCTTTCTTCCCCCAAATTAATTTTCAAAGCTTCACTTTCACTAACTGTCTCTGACCTTTGTTTATGAGATTTGAAGATCCCCTCAGGCAGGTGCTTTAGATTTTTCCTGAAGTAGACTCAACCTGTGGCTTGTGAAGCTCAGCTCCTCCTGGCCTCGGCTTCGGTTTTGGACTGGGTGGGTCTCTGCTCCCATGGGAGCTGCCCCTCTCCCGTCCGGTTCCTCACTCGTTGGCAGATGTGGAGGTGCTGGAGGCTGTAGATCCCTCTCCTCTGCAGACTAGCTGCTGTGCAGTGGGGCTCAGCTCAGCCCGGTTCCTTCCCACCGCCATGGGCCTGGTCGTGGTCTCAGCTTCAGGCTGCCCCAGCCTCCGCTCCCAGCCATGATGAGCCCCTGATGCTGAGCTGCCTTCGGCAAGAGATGTGTTTTCTGTATTATTGTGAGTCTGAGAGTCCTAGACTTTGTCTGGGCTCGTAATTTTATGGGTGTTTAGGGTGATGGCATGGGAGCTGCGGGACCTTGCTGCTTCTATGCCACCATCTTCCTGTCTATCATTTTCAAAGCTCCAATCATAGAACAAGAAGTGATTATGGGAAGCAGTGTGGTATAGTGGAAAGTGTGCCTTGCACATGGTATGAACATTATTTTAAAAAAAGCTTATTGTTTAGGTTCACACACTTGTGGGAACTTGAGTGATTCATTTGCCTTCTATGAACTTCTAATTCCATTTACAACCCATAAAGTACCATAGAATTAAGAGTTTTTATTACTACCCAAGGAGGAAATGCTGCTACAGCCTAGATAAAAAGAGGAGCCTTTGCACACTGTGGTATGTGATGGGCCCTGTTCATAAAATCGTTGTTGCTCATTGTTCCCATTAAGCTGGGTCAACATGTGCCTGTAAATTCCTCCCCAAAGAGAAATCAGAACAGCATCAGCAGCACCAGAATATGACAAACAACTCAACTATGGAGAGGAAGCTGCCAAACATTCAGCAGTGCTCAGATTGCACCAGAAGGGGGGGAATCAGATAAGAAAAATAAACTCAGTTCTGTGCTTAGTTCCTTAAATATGTATCCTGCCTGGCGGTTACTGTCCACTCTCACTGTAATGAATATTTGCATTTTGTAGAGGTCAGGGAGCTGTGGTCCCATGGTGTCTTGTAGAATGTGTTAGTCACTCTCCCCTCTGCTTTCTTCTCCTCCTTCTTCTTCCTCTCAGGCCATGAGCATGGCCTGGTCCAGAAAGTTCAGGACACAGCACCACCAGCCCTCTTTGTAAATCCTGACCTTCCTGCTGAATAACTGCTGTGTGACCTTAGCCGACTTGCTGACCTCTCTGGGCTTTGGCGTCCCCATTCAGGATAATAGTTTTAGAATACATGTTTGTAAAATGGTCTGTCCCCTGAAAAGACAGTGCAAAGTACTTAGGGGAGGAAGACAATTGTTTTGTTTTTCTGAAATATGAACCTGCACATGTTCCTGCCCCATAACAGATTCTGCCGATTCTCTGAGAACCAATCAATCAAGGAGCATGTCTTAAGTATCTACTGTATGCGAGGTGCTAAAGATACAAAGACAAAAGTAAAACATTCCCTGCTCTGAGAGAGCTTATATTCTATCTGCAGAAGTATTTGTATAAGTGTATACAAGGTAATTGGTGTGGGCAGGAAAGACTAAGGGAGGGGCAGTGGGGGGAATCAGAAGAGTTCAGTGTGAGAAGCTAGGGATTCTAAGAGGCAGAGATGAGATGGGAGTCCATAGGAGGTGAGGGTGGGCTGGGGAGAAGCAAAGGCACAGAGTCCAGCCTACCTATATGCAGAGAGACTAATACCCAGAGATGGCTATCAGAAAATGAATTATTGTGGTCCCAGCAATTTAGGAAGGAAGGCATGCCATCAAGTATGAAAGGATTTTCAATATAGATCATAGGATCATAGCTTCAGCATTGGTAAGGACCTTGACAGAGAGGCATGTAGTCCAACTACTTTATTTTTAGATTGAGGAAGCAGTCTCAGAGTAGTGACTTGCCCAAAGTCACAAAGATAAGGAGCAAAGCCAGGAAGTGAACCCAGGCTATCTCAACTGAATCAAAAACCAATGCGCATCCCACTACACCAGAGGTGTTGAACTCAAAGCCCAGTGGGCAACAAAAATCATACAAAATGTTATTGAGAAATGTTTAAGATAAATAAAAACATAGTACAACATAGATAATATTAATTCGTGGTTTTCTTTTTTTTCATTCTTAATTAATTTATTTATTTTTAGCTTATGACATTCATTTCCACAAGATTTTGAGTTCCAAATTGTCTCCACATTCCTCTCTTCACTCCCACCCCAAGATAATTTGTGGTTTTCTAAGTCAATATGCAGTCTGGAGGTATTGTTCCTATTCTATTAGAGTCTGACACCACTGTGACACTCACTCATAAATGGGAAGATCCACACTGATGAAATCTCAGAACTTGAAATACGAGAGAAGATATTTTACAAGTGGGAAGGTGGCCTCCAACACAACTCATTGGAAAACAATATGATAAAAAGATTCCTATTCAGCTACTGCCTAGACTAGTCAGCTAATGATTATGAAGAGGATGATGCTGATGATAGCAGGTGTACAGAGCTTTAAGCAAAGCCCTTTACAATTCTGATCTCATCTGATGCTCACAAAAACCCTGGGAGGGAGGTAGCATTATTACATAGATAGATAGATAGATAGATAGATAGATAGATAGATAGATAGATAGATAGATAGATAGATAAACTGAGGCATACAATGAAACTGAGACATACTGGGTAAGTGACTTGCCCAGGTTCACAGAGGAGGTAAGTGTCTGAATTTAGATTTGAACTCAAGTCTTCCTGACTCTAGGACCAGCACCCAACAAATAGTTGTGCAGCTTTTGTTTGAGTACCTTCACTCATGAGAAGCTTGGGGAGTTGGGGGAGGTTTTTTGGTTGTTTTTTTCTTAGGAAGCTATCATGGGCAAGATGTAACTCTGTCGTTCTATGATAATCATTCATCACTTGAGTATCTCCTATGACTGCTTGCTTGTTGAATTCATTTTCACATTCAATGCAATTGATTGAAGTGTGTTGTAAAATTGGCAGTGGAAAGGTCTCTGGGTGAACAAATCTCTGACTCTCCCCATGACCAACTGGGAGCCAACAATAAACTGTACAATGTAAATGTGAGCACTTTGCCCCTAGTCATTTGCTCTCACGTAGCCCAATTACCCCAAGCATAGCACTTTAACATCAAAGGGGCTCTTGGTCAGCAGCGGCAATGTTCTCTTCCCACCTCCCCCAACACCACTACCTTGAAGTGAGCTCATGCTGATAAATTCTTTTAAATTAAGCTCATAGCATTTATATTTTGGGGGGAGTCTTCTGCTATCTGTGTGACCCACTGAACTTCTGGACACAATGGTTTAAAGGTCATTAGATGACCTCCAGAGAGGGATACCTTCCCCTCTCTGTGCCACTCCTTACTGCAGTATCAGCCTTTTGGATTATTCTCATATTAAGAAGATTTTCCCTTATATTCAGCCAAATTCTGTCTCTCTCTACCTTCTACCCATTGTTCCCATCTCTGCCCTTGGGGCCAAAGGAGAAAAAGTCTCATCCCCCTTTCACAAGGCAGTTCTTCAAATACTTGATGACAGCTAACATGTCTCTCTAAGCCTTCTTTTACACCAAACACTGCTAACTCCTTCCATCAGTCTTCAAATGGCATGTTCTTTAGTCTTCTCACCACCCAGGTCATCATCCCCTGGTACATTTCAGCTTTTCAATGTCCTCCCTAAAATGTTGCACCCTGAACTAATTGCATTATCCCAAATATGACCTGACCAGTGCATCGAACATAGGTAACCTGGCTCAATGTCTCTAGTCTAGAGGAAGAATAACCAGTTCCAATGGACCTCTTTGCACAGAAGGGATTGACAGTTGTTTGTTTGGAGATCATTGGGCTAGAGGGGAAAGAGGAACCACAGAACCTGAACAGACCCAACAATGTTCAACCACATGAAGTTGGCCAGTGGAACTTCATTTTAGGCTAACACCAGGACCCATGCCAACTTCCCAATGCCACCAATGGAATGCCAGCAAAAGCCACAACATAAATAGTGACACAGATGGAAAAGAATTTGGCATGAAACCAAGACTGCTTCAGATCCCATAACTCATGGTCTTAAAACAAGCATAGTATCCTTGTCAGGGGAGAGGTGAGAGATGTCTAACTCCAAGGTTACCGAAGTTAGGATCATGGGATCATAGAACAAGGAGCATTAGAATCATAGAACACAGAATGTCAGAGCTGGGAGGAATCTTATAACATAGGACATAGAATAGTGCTAGAAAGACCCTTGGAATCATAGAACATAGAATGTCAGAGCTGGGAGAAACCTACCTTAAGATCCAAGAAAATGGAACATCAGAACTGGAGAGGTTTTAGACCATAAGAATATCAGAGCTGGGAGGAGCCTTAGATCCTAGCACAAAGAC
Organism: Pseudocheirus occidentalis; assembly: GCA_028646575.1. Classification (NCBI taxonomy): domain Eukaryota; kingdom Metazoa; phylum Chordata; class Mammalia; order Diprotodontia; family Pseudocheiridae; genus Pseudocheirus; species Pseudocheirus occidentalis. The sequence continues at coordinate 6,049,054 of CM053595.1, read as the reverse complement.
TATTTAAACTGAAAGAGGACTCATATCAAAAGACCATAGAATATTGGAGAATTATACAATGAAATAGCTGGAAGTTCTATTAGAATAATAGTGTTATTTTACGTTGGGGTTTTTTCAGTGATGAAGGGAAGGTGGGAGGAAGAAAAAGCAGAGTTGTTTAAAATTATTTGGAAAAAAATTAAATTAAATCTTAAGTAATAGAAATGCAAAAAATGAGAGAATTAGCAATATAACATAAAAATACATGAAAAACAGAAAGTTCAGAAGATGCCACAGAGAAATTTTGTAACTACCATGTTAAATTTAATATCTATATGTTAAAAGAAGCTACATATAACATATTTTCATGGTTTTATACAAAAATCACAGAGAAATAAAATTCTAGAGCTGGAATGAGCTTTGGAATCACAAAACATAGACAATCTGTAAAAGTGACTTAGCTCAATCCCTTCACTGCAGAGGTAAGGAAAAATGAGGCTCACAGCTAGCATTCTTGAAGCATTTCTCCAAAACCAGAGTCCCTAGAAATGTGCCAATGAGCCACCTCAATCAAGATTTTTTTTCTGGTCCCTCTCAGATGTCAAGAACAATGTGTACTGCCTCACTTTAAAGGAGAACAGCATTCTGAAATCCTAATCTTGCTGGGGGGAAGTTGTCTGAAGTCTTGGCGCTCAGCCTAGAAGGTTGACATAGTCACTGACTTCTCAGAGAGGCAGGTACCAGCAATCTCTCTAGTCACCCAGGCCACTGTGTTCTGTTGAGAGGCTGAATCAACTTGTCCATGACCTGAGGAAGCCTCTGATTCCCCAGACAAAAGGATAAGGAGTGAGAAGAATTGAGTCAATCTGTGATAAGGTCGTTGTGACTCTTGGTGCTGTTCCACTTTCCTCTCCTTGTAATATTACTCATGAAGTCTGAATATTTCTTCATTCTCGTGGTAGCTTTTCTTACCCATATCATTTATTTCTAACTATTCCCCAAAGCTTCTAATAGGAAAATTTGGTTTCTTTTTAAGATAAAATGCAAACTCCTTAGGTCAGTCTTCCAGGTCCTGAGCAATTGGGTAAGAACGTGATTTTTCAGATTCACTTCTCCTCAGTCACTGGATGTCCTAGCCAAACTATTCCCAGTTACAGCCTTGTCCTCCTTCCACTCTATGCAAACAATGTCCACGCACACCTAAAATGCATTACCTACTCTTCTCTACCAATGGAAATGTTTCTCTTTTTCCAAGACAGCCTCCTCCATGAAGCCTTCTCTGATCATACCCAGCTCTTCACAGCTAAGTGATCCTTCTCCCTCCATCAAAAATGCTTAAAAGAACTTTGTTGCCTGTTTTTGTCATTATTGGCATTCAATTCTACCTTACAGTTTACTGATTTTTGTCTTATCCTGTTAGATTAGAAGCCATTTGAGGACAGAAGATGCATAACGTCTCATCATTGGGTACCCGGTACCTAACACAGTACCATGCAAACAGTGGTGTTCAGTCAATGTTTGCTGAATTAAACTGAACAATGGCCTATGTTTAAACCAACTTTAGCATTCTACAAACACTATTTTTCCTTCCTCAATGAATGAGCATTTATTAAATTTAAAATGAGCTAGGTAGTATGTTATGTGCCAGAGATACCTAAAAAGGCAAAAGACATCCCCTGACCTCAAGGAGCTTCAGAAAAGACTTTATGAAGAAAGTGGCCTCAAAGGGAACCAGGCATTCCAAGAACCATCGATAAGAAGGGAAGGAACATTAAACGTGAAAGATTGTCGGTGAAAAAACAAGGAGACGAATATGGGGGCTGGGGGGAGAAATAGGCCAGTATGACGGATGGTTAGAATGCAAGGAGAAGAGGAATGTGCAAGAAAACTGTAAAGATAGAAAAGAGTCAGTTTTTAAGACATTTAGATGTGAAAGGGGGTGGGCTTTATATTTTATTCTGGAGGCAATGCAAGCAACTACAGTTGATTGAGCAGGGGGATGATATGATCAGACCTATATTTCAAAAAAGAAATCACCGGTAGGTATGTGGAGGAAAGATTTTTATTGTTCAGCATTTTTCAGTCATGCCTGACTCTTTGTGAACCCATTTGGGGTTTTCTTGGCAAAGATACTGGAGTGGTTTGCCATTGCCTCCTCCAGCTCATTTTACAGATAAGGAAACTGAGGCAAACAGATTTAAGTGACTCGCCAGAGTCACACAGCTAATAAGTGTCTGAGGCTGAATTTGAACTCAGGAAAATCTGTCTCCCGGACTGCAAGCCCAACACTCTAGCCACTGTGCCCCCTAGCTGCCCCACGTCTTCCTGTAGATTGCCCATAGTCATAGCAAACCATGACTGTACATGAAAAAGGGAAAAATTAATCAAATCCATCCCTTTAAAACTGCCTCCATACTGCAACAGGCAAAGGAGGAAAGAAACTAATAAAAGACCTCTCTTTAAAATGATCTCCATGCTCAGGTATGAAGGAGGAAAAAATCGCCAGTGGTCTTTCTGGAGTATATAGCCATGTCGATGTGTGACCCTTCTAGTGGTCCAGCAGCCACTCATCTTGAAGGCTAGGTTTATAACAGAGGTCATTCTAAGTGTATTTACTGAAAACAAATCGTGTAACAACATATCCCATGAGGATCATTCTTGCCATATAATCAGTAAGGAATGGCCAGACTCTAACCTCAAATTTGCATGTTCAGGTCAAACTCCTAAGTCACTAATAGCAGGTGCTCTACAGAATCTCCCAGCACTCCCACCCAAAGCTGACTATACAGTCTCTACATTTCAGTGTTGTCTAAGATGTTGATATAACTGCTTGGTGAGACCAGCCCAGAACAAAACTGACTTTGATGATAACCAACATCTCATGTTCCATCGTGAAGATTGACCCCAAAGTGACTTCAACATTGGTTACAGTGAGTCAGCTTTAAACCATTGAATCTGGTTTCAGAGTCTGTCTTCCAATGCATTAATGATAGGATAGGATAGGATTTTTTCCCAGAAAATTCCCCAGTTTCACCAGCTTTGTAAAAGGCATCTTCCATCATTTGAAAAGATACTCCATCTCTTTCACATTTTGTGTATCAAAATCTGATGACAAAAGTTTCATCAGTTCCATAAAGAAAGAGCACAGTGTCTTTTTTTCTGAAAGTCCTTTTATGAAAGTTACTTGTTAACTCATCTCTAGATGGAATGAAACTATGGATCACAGTTCCCCATCACCTGAGCTTTAGTCACCCAGGGGTGCTGTTTAGGAGGGAGGGGGGGAAATTTGGTTTGGTTTAGTTTTTATTATTACATCACAACAACCCCAAAAGTGCATTTCTTAAGGTGTGGAGGAACTACAATCTATTTGGTATAGAGAGGGTAAGGAACCTGCAGCCTTGAGCCACTAGGTCCTCAAGTGCAGCCCTTTGACTAAAGCCAAACTTATAGAACACATTCCCTCAGTGAAAGGCTTTGTTCTGTAACACTTGAACTCAGTCAAAAGACCATCTCCAAGGACCTAGAGGGCTGCATGTGGCCTCGAGGCTGCAGGCTCCCACCCCTGGAATGAAGTCAGAGTTCTTTTGATGTATTTAAGTAGCCGCGGTCTTATTCCCCTAACCCTGGACTTCATAGGAGCCTGTACAAAATAGGTGTTTGATAGATACTTGCTTCCTTCCCCCTTTATATCCACTGTCTCGTTTGATTAAGGAGATCACATAAACTCTTAGTCAATCAGCAAGAATTTATTAACAAAAATAATTACCAATTTTTAGCATTGATTTACTATGTTCCAGGCATCAAGTTAAATGTTGGGAGATACAAAAGGGAAAATGGTCTCTGGTCTTAAGAAGCTCACATTGTAAAGGGGGAAACTATATATACATATACACACACATACATATACATGCACATACACACATACACATACATATACACATATACATACATATATACATATGCACATATACACATATACATACATATACACACAGCTATACATACATCTATATATATACACATCTATCTATCTATATCTATAGATATATGTACATATATAGATAGATGTGTATATATATATGGATGTATGTATAGCTGTGTGTAACTAGTTACACTCCAAATATGTTACAGATAGATAGAAAGAGATCTCACAGAGAAAGGAACTCATAGTTCAGGGTGAGAGTTACGGGATAGAAACCAGGAAGAGATTTCTGCAGAATATGGGATTTTAGCTTAGTCTTAAAAGAAGTTAGGGAGGCAAAGAGACAGAAGTAAAGGAATCACATTCCAGATCTGGGGAACATGATATTCAAGATGGAGCATCATGTATGAGGCTATTCTGTGAAAAACAGACCTACAATTGGTTTCTTTTCTAAGTCTTTATAGCTTCATAACCAGAGATTGCTGGGGCAGCTAGTCAGCACAGTGAACAGAGCACCAAGTCTGGAGTCAGAAGGATCTGAGTTCAAATCCCGCCTCAGAGGCTTAACACTCACTAGCTGTGTGACCTTGGGCAAGTCACTTAACCCCAACTGCCTTGCCTTCTCGCCTCCAAAAATAAAAAAAGATATAGACAGAGATTGCATTGTATTGGCAAAGTCCTAGAGAACTCCAACTCACCAGCACATCAAGGACATTTTGAAGAAAACAGCTTCAGAGAGAAAAATGATGGCTCTTCCACAAATAGCTGCAGAACTCTGTGGATTGCAAGGACAACACCACCAACACACCCATTTGAAGGATGGATAAACTAAGGTGTAAAGAGAAAGGTGGATTTTTCTTTAGTTAAGCACAAGACAGAAACTCAAGACTTGATAGTACAGTCCTATGTGCTAACCATTATTTATTTTTCCTTCATTTAAAAAAATAACTTAAAAAACCATTGCTATAACCCTGGGACTTTCAGGGATCTAGGTTTCACCCACCTTTACAAATGACAGGTAGATGTCTATCACTAAGATTTGGTTCAAATTAAGAAACAACTTTACATATTGACAAGAACACTGCTACATGCCAGGAGAAACATGTTCTAGTGTCAATCAGCCAATCAACACATTAAATGCCTACTATGTGCCAGGCTCTGTGCTAAAGCAAGCACTTTACAGATGTGTGCTCCCTTCTCCCTTAATATTCATTATCTTGGTTGATAAATGAAAATCACATGAACTCTAATTTTCAAGGAAGAAGAATTTCTATCTCAAAGGTGATGATGCTAGTCATCAGTGGGGATGCAAATAAAGGCCAAAAACTGTCCCTGTCCTCAAGGAGTGAATATAATACAGTGGACAGAGTCCTGAACCTGAAGTCAGAAAGACCTAAATGCAAATCCAGCTTCAAACACGGATGACTTGGGCTAGTCCCTTAACCTCTTGAAGCCTGTTTCCTCATCTGTAAAATGTGTATTATAATAATAGCATCTACTGCCCAGGGACATTTGGAAGATTAAATGAGATAGTATTTGTAAAGCCATATGAAAATCTTAAAATATTTCATAAATGCTATAGCTGATGCTGTCACACACTGTGTCAGAACATCTTGACTCCAGGCCCCTGGAGCAGCATCTGAAGGCTGAGGAGACTGGGTTGGTATGGGTCTGTAGTCCCAGCCACCAGGGACACTGAGGCCAGCAGGCCTCGAGCTCAGGGGGGCTCTTATGGTCAGCTGTTCTCACTGAGGTCAGCATCAGTCTGGGGAGTTGTCAGGAATAGGAAGCCACAGGGCTGCTCAAGGAGAGGTGAGCTCCAAGCTCCTGTATTTATAGCCTGGGTAACATGGGTGTGGCCTCGCCTTTAAAATAAATAAACAGATGAATGAAGAAATGAATGGATAGATAAATGAATAAATAAAAATAGATGGATGGATAGATAGATAAATATGCAGACATGATAGATAGATAGATAGATAGATAGGTAGATAGATAGATAGATAGATAGATAGATAGATAGATAGATAGATAGATAGACAGACAGAGATAGACAGACAGACGGACAAAAGTTTCAAAAACCCTGAGCTGGAATTAGAGGTAAGGAGCCTGCAGCCTCAAGGCAACATGTGGCCCTCTAGGGTCTCAAGTGTAGCCCTTTCATTGAAACTTTGGAGTTTGGATTCAATCGAATGGCCACACTTGAGGACCTAGAGCACTACATGTGGCCTCGAGGCTGCAGGTTCCCCACCCCTGGGCTAGATGATCCCTAAGGTCCCTTCTAGCTTAGGACACAGAACCATAGAATCTCAGTTTTAGAAGGAGCCAGTACATGGGGGCAAAAAATTGACTATACAACATCTCACGATAAGTTATTTTCTAGCCTTATTTGGAGACTTTCACTGCCAGGAAAGTCATTACATCCAAAGGCAGTCTTTCTTTTACATCTCTAATTATTAGGACACTTTTTCTTATGTTCACCCCAAATATCTCTCCAGAACTCCTGATTCTTTCCTCTTTGGTCAAACAAAACAAGTCTCATTTTGCTTGCGTAGGATAACCCTTCAGACTTAAAAAAGTGACCACACCCTTTCATGTCTTCTCTTCTGAGCCTCCCCAGTGTCTTCAATTGACCTTTCTGCGCCAAAGCTGATGGTTTATGGGTGTTCTTACTAAAATGAGGAGCACAGAATTTAACTCAATATTCCCCATGCGTTCTAATCACCCCCGGGGCATAGGAGATGGTAACTATAACCTTCCTTGCCTTGGGAAATAAACTACTATGCAGTCTAACACTGTATTTCCTTAGGAACTCTCATTTCATATTAAGCTTGCAGTGAATTAAAGAAAAATCAAATGAGATAACATTTTCCTTAGCAAACATTAAGGTGTTTTAAACACTAGCTTAAACTAATTATTATCATTAATAAATGATCATTATCATTATCATTAATAAACACTAGTTATTATAATTAGCAATAATAGTTTTTACCTCCTCCATGAAGAATTTCCAGACCTCTAAAGGTGAAAGTAAACTTTATATGTCTCATTTTTTCCTAATACTTTTCTTAGACTTCTCCCCTTCTCTTGTCTCATATTCCCAGTATTGCAGTTACTGGTATGACTTCCCCACCCTCTACCTCCATACATAGAATTTGGGCATTGGAAAGAGTACTGGATTTCAAATCAGAAGAGCTATGTCCCAATCCCAGCTCTGCCTCTTCCTCATATGCATGCACCAAGTGTTGGTAGGTATTCTGGAACACCCTGGGAGAACCTTCCCATTGTTCTTCCTCTTTCCCCCCAGTAGAGCAGGCCAGTGTCAAAGTCAGACAATTTTGTAGGATGGGTATAAAATTCATAGAGTGTTGAACCTGGCCTTGGGAAGTTCTAACCTCACATCTTGTCTCAGACTCTTACATTCTGTGTGAACCTGGACAGATTACTTAACCTGACTCAACCACAGTTTTTTCAAATGTAAGGTACCAACACCAGTAGAATCTACTTCCCAGGGTGGCTGTGAGATTCAAATGCAATAAGACATGAAAACGTTTTGTGAACCTTAAAACACTCTATAAATGTTAGCTATTATTGTTATAAAGAAATATACAGATATTGGAGTGTTTGCTCAAAATTTTTACTGATGATTAAAAAAAAAGTTTGGAGGCCACTATACTATATGGACACTAAGTTATCTCCAAACTCTAAAATTCCATTAATACTTGGTGAATGTTGAACCCTTAAAAATTTAACCCAAGTGCATAGTCTGACATGTACCCTAGATTTAGATAGAGAAAAAGTCAAATTGGTAAGAAAAGGAGACATAGGATCCCGTGGCTAAAAGTCTTCAAGGAAGTAATAAGAAGGATATGTGGGTGTATAAAGATTATGTAAAAAAAAGATATTTAAAAATTAAAAATACAATATCATTTTTTGTGGTTTTGTTCATTGCTTAACATGTCTTTTGCCTTCCATCTTTCTTCTTAAAGAAGGTATTTTTGATACACTAGTGTAGGTTGAAAGCAGTTGTTCTGGAAAAGAAATGAAAAGGTTTAGTAGATTATGTGATGTGGCAGCCCAAAACACAACGGGATTCTGATCTGCATTAAGGTGGTCATGGTTTCTAGGAATAGTTAAGTGACAATCTCACTATTTTCTGCCCTTGTCAGACCATAGCTGGAATATTGCATTCAGTGTTGGGCACAACAGTTTAAAAAGGACATTGATAAGCTGAAGCATGTCCTCAGGAGGCCAACCAGGATGATGAAGCACCTGGAGTCCATGACAAACGAGGAATGGTTGAAGGCACTGAGGATATTTAGCTTGGAGAAGAGAAGATTCTGGGAAGTCACAATGGCTATCTTTAAATATTTGAAAAGCTGTCATATAGGGGACTAGAGTCAAGATGGCACCCTACAAGCAGCAAAACTCCACAGCTCTCCCCATAACCACCTCAAATACCTATAAAATATGACTCTAAAAAAATTTAAAGTTCCAGAACTCACAAAATGACAGAATAGCAAAGCTCCTGCTGAAGGCATTCTGTCAGGCAGACAGGAAGGGGTTCATCACAGGGTGCTGGGAATCCAGACCAGCACTGCAAGAAATCACTGGAGCCCTAGGGCCACCAGAACAAGCCACAGCTGAAGGGTGAATCACTGGCAGCTGTGGCATTTTCCAGAAATACCAACCCATAAGAAACAAGGACTAAGTGAAAGGTCAGTGGAACTCACATAAATTTAAGGGAGAGGGTCCACCCAACAGCCACAGGGCTAGAAGCAGCAGCCCTACAGTCACCTTCATGTGGCTGCTTCAGAAGCTCCCAGCTAACAGACTGCAGGGGGACCAAGCAATCATTCAGAGGCTAAGTGCTCTTGCCTTGAGCTGCCTAGAGATCACATTCTTGGGTGGTGGTCCTGAGGTGCATTTTTCAGGGAGCCAAAACTACAGAAACAGTGGCCTCTTAATAGCTTGAGTAGCTGCAAAAACCCCAGCCATTTGGAACAGAGCTCTCCCCTCTGAAAGCACAGTTCTACTGAACCTAAAAGTCAAGTAACTGACTGGCAACATGAGTAGGCAACAGAAGCAAAGAAAACCTAGCAATACAACTTTAGATTCCTTTTCTAGGGACAAAAGGATCAAAGCATGGAAGAGGAGGAAGAAAATACAGTCAGAACTCCTGCATCAAAAGCTTCCAAGAAAAATGTAGACTGGTTACAAGACATAGAGCAGCTTAAGAAGAATTTTGAAAACCAGGTAAGAGAAGTGGATGAAAAATTGGGAAGAGAAATGAAAATGATGCAAGAAAATCATGAAAAATGAGTCAACAACCTGACTGAAGAAAATAACACCTTAAAAAACAGATTAACTAAAATGGCAAAAGAGGCCCAAACAGCCAATGAGGAGAAGAACACCTTAAAAAGTTGAATTTGCCAATGGAAAAAGAATCTCAAAAGCTCACTGAAGAAAATAATTCCTTCAGCATTAGAGTGGAGCAAATGGAAGAAAATGAATTTATGAGAAATCAAGATACTATTAAACAGATCCAAACAAATGAAAAAATAGAAGGCAATGTGAAATATCTCCTTAAAAAACCAATGACCTGGAAAACAGATCCAGAAGACACAATTTAAAAATTATTGGACTACCTAAAAGCCATGATCAGAAAAGGAACCTAGAAATCATCCTTCAAGAAATTGTCAAGGAAAATTGCCCTGGTATTTTAGAACCAGAGGGCAAAATAGAACTTGAAAGAATTCACCAATCACCCCTTGAAAAAGATCCCAAAAAGAAAACTTCTAGGAATGTTATAGCCAGGTTCCAGAGTCCCCAGATCAAGGAGAAAATATTACAAGCTGCCAAGAAGAAAGAATTTGAATACTGTGGAAACACAATCAGGATAACACAGGATCTAGCAGCTTCTACATTAAGGGATAGAAGGACCTGGAATATGATATTCTGGAGATCAAGGGAGCTGGGATTAAAACCAAGAATCACCTACCCGGCAAAATTGAGTATAATGCTCCAGGGTAAAATGTGGTCATTCAATGAGGTGGAGGACTTACAAGCACTCGATGAAAAAAACCAGAACTGAACAGAAAATTTGATATTCAAATACAAGAAGCATGAGAAGGTAAATATGGAAGAGAATTCATAAGGAACTTATCAAAGTTGAACTATTTACATGCCAACATGGAAAAATGATAATTAAAACTTATGAAATTTTTCTCAGTATGAGGATAGTTGAAGGGAATATAAATGTATATATACATACACATATGTCTATATAGGAGGGTATATATGCATATGATTGCATATGTGAGTGTGTGTATGTATGTGTACATAGACAGAGGGTGCAGGATCAATTGAACAGGATGAAATAATATTTTAAAAGGTGAAATTGAGAGGTGGGAGAGGAATAATATGAGAGGAGACAGGGAGAGACAGAACAGGGTTAATCCTGTCATATAGAAGAGGCAAGGGATAATTGTTACAATGGAGGGGAAGAACAGGAAAGCAAAAGGGAATGGATCAACCTTAATCTCATTGAAGTTGGCTTAGGGAAGGAATGACATACACTCTAAATTGGGTCTCTTGGCCTACTGGAGAGTAGAGGGGAAGGGGATTGAGAGGAGGGATGATGGAGGGAAGGGCAGGTTGTGGGGGAGGGTTGTTAGAAGCACACATTTTTGTAAAGGAACAGGGACAAAGTAGAGAACAGAAAAAGTGGGTGGTTGACTAGGAAGGAGGGAAATATACAGGTACTGGGGTAGGTAGATCCATCTTGCCCTATCAGAATGTCAGAGGGGTGGGGGGGGAGGATATAGGAGAGAGCTGATTGGGGGAGGGGCATACAATGGGATCGATGTTTTGGGGTGGTGGGTAGGGGAAAGATGGAGAGAAAATTGTAAATCGAAATCTGATGGAAATGAATGATGGAAACTAAAAGTAAACAAAAGTTTAAAAAAAGCTGTCGTATGGAAGCTGAAAGAGATGTGTTACTACCTACCTCTCAGTGTTTCTGTGAGGATAAAATGAGGTCATATTTGGAAAGTGCTTTGTGAGCCTTAAAATGCTAGCTATTATTATGACTATTATTATTATTAACAAAGATGTTCTTTTTGAGCCCTGAGGACAGACCAAGGGCAATGGGTATAAGATGCAAAAAGGCAAATGTAGGCTTGAGTTCAGGAAAAACTACCTATTAATGCTGCAGAAAATTGAAATGGACTGCCTCAGAAAGTGCTTTCGTTGACCCTCCAGGAGGTCTGCAAGAAGGCAAAGACTTGTTGAATGTTATGACAGAGATTGTATCCTTAATTCATTCAAGAAAGTATTTGTTAGGTACATATTATGTGCCAGACTAATTCATCTATTCGGCTGATTGTCTTGTTCTCTTATTGACTCAACTAGAATGATGTCCCCAATTTATAAAGGGATTCAGCTAAGACACGTAGCATTTACACATTATGCTAAGCATTGAGAATACAAAGAAAGGTAAAAAAAAACTGTCCCTTCCCTCAAAGAGCCTATGTTCAGATAGGAAAGAAAACATGTAAACAACTTTGTATGTAAAATATAGTCAGAAAAGCCATAAGGTTATCTCATAAGAGAACTAGAGCTCCTAGAAACTAGGGGAACTGGGATAGGCTTCCTGCAAAACAGGTTTTAAGCAAAGACTTGAAGGAAGCCAATGATACTAAGAGAAAGAGGTGAGAAAGGAGAGCATTACAGGCATGGAAGACAACCAATGAAAAGAATGGAGTGTAATTTATGAAAGAATAAAGATAGGCAAGTGTTGATGAATCATAGAATATAAGAAGACTGGAAAGGTAGGAATGGACCAGGCTATGAAGACATTTGAATGCCAAACAGAGGACTTTATATTTGCTGCTGCAGGTCTTAGGGATGCACTGGAGTTTATTGAGTAGTGATCAGGGAGGAGGATATAGGACTATATTTCAGAACAATTCTTTTGGCAGGTGAGTGGAAGACAGAGTGGAATGGGGAGAGCTTTGAGATAAGGAGATCAATTAGAAAGCCATTGCAAGAATACAGGAAAAAGTGATAAGGGCCTGAATCAGGGTGTTAGCTGTTAGACTATAGAGAAAGGAATATATACAAGAGATGTCATAAAGGTAGATTTAGTCACAGATTAGATATGTGGGATGAATGAGAGCAAGGAGCCAAGGATGATATCAAAATTGCAAATGTAAGTGAATGGGAGGGTTGCAGCAGCCTTAGTATCAGGAAATTAAGAAGAGGGAGTGTTTGGGGGTGAATATGAGTTCAATTTTAAACATAATGAATTTAAGATGCCTTTAATTTAAGATGCCTGTAGATCAAGATGTCCAAAAAGTAGCTGGCAATATGGGACTGAGAGATTAGGTCTTAATCCCAGAGATCAAAAAGAGAAGAAAAAGGACCTATTTGTACAAAAATATTTATAGCAGCTCTTTTTGTGGTAGAAAAGAATAGGCTATTGAGAGAATGCCCATTGACTGGAGAATGGCTAAACAAGGTATAGTATATGAATGGAATACTCTTCTTCTTCTGTAAGAAATGGTGAGCAGGCAGATTTCAGAAAAACACGGAAAGATTTACATGAACTGATGCAAAGTAAAGGGAGCAGAACCAGGAGAACATTGTACACAGAAACAGCAATATTATACAACGTGGTCAACTATGAATGATTTAGCTATTCTTAGCAATACTGTGATCTAAGACAATTCTAAAGGACTCATGAAAAAAATGCTATCCACCTACAGAGAAAGAATTAATGGAATCTGAATGCAGATCAAGGCATACTATTTTCACTTTATTTAATTTTTTCATGTCTTTTTTTCTCTTGGTCGGTTTCTTCTTTCACAAGATAACTAATATAGAAATGTTTTGCATGATTGGACATATATAACCTATATCAAATTGCTTACCATCTTAGGGAAGGGGGAAGTGAGAGAGGGAAGGAGAAAATTTGGAACTCAAATTTTTTTAAAAAGAATGTAAAAATTTGTCTTTATATGTAATTGGAAAAAATAAAATACTATTTAAAAAAGAGAGAGAGACTAGGACTGGATAGATCTGGGAATCATCTCCATAGAGACTGAACTCATGGAGACTGATGAGAGCACAAAGTAAGATAGTATAGAGATAAAGGAGAAGAGGATTCAGGATAGAGCCCTGGGTGACCTTCAAATGCATGACATGGATAAAGAATTGGAAAAGGAAACTGATGAGTGATCATACAGGTCCCAAAGGAGCTGGAAGAGTATCATTAAAACTCAAAACAGAAAAGTATAGGCAGGAGGAGAATGTGACCAATAGTGTCAAAAAATGTACTAGAAGCTTCTGAGGCCTCTCTCCTCTATATAAATCTGTGATTCTATGATTGAAAATAGTCTACAAGCCTTTGGTCTCTTTCATTTCCTAACCCCGAGCTCTATTGTTCAACATTTTTTTGGCATTTTTCTGGGTCACTTTACACTGAAGTCACCAAATATCAGAGATTATAATATATTATCAAGTTCATAGAATTTCCTATTTTTCATCCCTTACAACAAATATTGGTGCTTCTGCGGCAATTAATTTCATGGCAGTCCATTTGGTTAATTGTCATCATAGGCACTGCAAGGTGAGATGACAAATGGTCCCATTAAACTGCATTTCTTGTTGCCTTCGGTCGGAGGATGAAATCAAAACTGTCCATTTCTTTATTCACTTCTCTAGAGCCTGTGCGTTTATCCTGCTTTATAGCATAAGCTTCCTTCTTCCTTCTGATGCCATTTGTATGGAGAATATAAAGATGGATATGGTTGATTTCCTCGAGCAGTACATCAGTTCACTAGTTATTTTGACAATGCTCTCACATTTAAAGTACCAGCAATTAAATTAATGTTTCTATGTGGCATAAAACTATGTAATCCTCTGTTTCTTTGTTCTGTTGCTCTGCAACCAACTCCATAGAAATGAAAGGGTCTATATGATTGAAGTCCATTTTGTATTTTTTTTTATATATTTTTGCAAGTTTCATTCTTGCCAAGGAATTCTTCACCTAGTGACCAGCCTTCTGTGCTTGAGTGTCTTCATATGGAACCACCCTGGATTGCAGACAGCTCACTAGGTCTGTTGCCAGAAGCATAGACAAAGCCTTCCTAGCTTGGCAGAACATAAGCAAGTTTTCACTTGGCTGGCAAAGCCTTCAAAAACCTTAGGTTACTTTTAAGCTACAATGAAGCATTAGAGGAGAAGTTTTTTTGGTGTTTAATAAATGTTTGCTATTGAAAACATTAAAGGGCAAGAAAAAAATTCTGGACTGAGAATAAGAGGTCTTAATTCTAGGGCGGCTAGGTAGCTCAGTGAATAGAGCACCCGACCTGTAGTCAGGAGGACCTGAGTTCAAATGTGGCATCAGACACTTAACGCAAAACTATCCATGTGACCTTGGGCAAGTCACTTAACCCCCATTTTCCCTCCAAAAAAATAAAATAAAATACAAAATACAAGAGGTCCTAATTCTAGTCCTAGTGGTGCAGGGGATAGACCATGGAGCCTGGGATCAAGAAGGTCTGAATTCAAATCCAACTTCAGGCTTTTATTAGTTGTGTGGCCCTGGGCATGTCACCTAACCCCTGTTTGCCTCATTTCCTCATTTGTAAAAATAAGGACACACTGGAGAAGGAAATAACAAGCTACTCCAGTATCTTTGCCAAGAAACCTGTGGACTTTGTCCATGAGGTCACATAGAGTTGGAAGTGACTGAATGTAATGGTAATTAATTTAGCAGGTACTTGGCCCTTAGTTCACACATAAGGTGTGAACTCTGTCTCCTGTTGCTGACATAACAGAAAAGGGTTGGCTAGGACAGGAAGCCAGTGTGTGTCTGTGTGTGTGTGTATGTGTATGTGTGTGTGTGTGTGTGTGTGTGTGTGTGTGTGTGTGCATTTAAGAAGAGCTCCAAAGGACAGACAGACAGAATCAAAAATTTTCCTCCTAGTGCAGGGAACAGAATTTTCACAGCATCTGGGAGCTGGGCTGCTGGACTGAGAACTGAGTTGGAGTTTTCAATGAGACCAGAATCTGGTAAAGGCTGAAACTGCCTGGAAGGCCACCTGGAAGGCTGCCTGGAAGGCCAAGATTCCTTCTGGGTCCTAGGGCCAGCTGAACTGCTGGAGGACTGAAGAAGCATGACCAGGATATGCCTTTTTTTGTTTGTTTGTTTGTGGTTTGTTGATCCTTGAGTTCTTAGCAACAGAAATGGTGAAGGGTTTGAGATGTGCTGGACCCTGTGAACTTAAGTGTGTACCAGGAACTGCCTGGAGGACTGGACAAGGACCTGGGAGCCATCTGCCTCTGAATCCAGGTGACTGTTTGGCAGATTCAGGGAGGATCTGGGACCATGGAAGGGGATCCAGGGAATCTGAGAGACTACTGAGTCAAGATGAAGAAAAGGCCTCTCTGTGGATATTGAACATGTGATGAAATTGAAGTTTACTAGACACTGAGGGGGTGGAAGATTTCTGTAATTTTCAAATGATTGTATTTAGTGATTAATGATATTTAGTAATTGTTAATCTGGATAAATGACTGATTAAGTTAATCTATGATTGCCCCATAACTGGAAGACTGACTTGTATTGTGAGATGACTGAATGACTAAGTGAGGAGGCAGACCTTCTTAGGGAAATCAGATGATTATTCTTTTATTCTTTGTTCCAAATACTGTGGCCATTTTGGTGAAAACTATGTGGCCATTCTCAAGTTAAGCTGTTGTGAACACTATATTGTGATTTTCTGTGATAAGATGTAATGTTGTGAATATTATATTGTGATTTGTTGTAAATGTTTACCTTGATTCGTTATAGAATGAAGGGAGTGTTCACTATACTGTGTGACCAGAACCGTAAAAGCTGTTCACAGTAGCATTCTTTTAGGAAGCTGTTTGTGCATGGTGTTATACTGAACAACCACGGTAGAGATTTCTTCCAGTTCTAAATGTCTACCAATCCAACAAATATTGACTGGATATCTACCCAATAAATGTGAAACCATTTGCAAGGAATAATTTGCAATGCAAAGGTAAATAAGAACGGTGTCCTAATGAATATGAAATCAGCACCAAAGAGAAAAAACTAGTATCTGTCTAAACGACTCTACACAGGACTAATGGGTGAATCTCACATAAGAAGGCACTTAGGAAAGGCTCTTAGATCATGACCGTGACTGATGAGAGTGGGAGGGAAAAGAGCTCATTCTGACAGGCAGCATGTTGTCTTTGAAGATCGCTTGTCAGTCCTTGGAACCAACTCTGTCTAAAGCCAATAACGCTCTGATGTTGCCTGATGAAAAAGAACTGTTTTTGAACCACTGTGTATCCTAAACTAATTTAAATAGTACAATCAATTACATATTACAATATCTGGGGTGGGTTCTCTTCTCAACAAAAAGCAGGAGTTGGCAAACCTTGTAGCATAATTTAAAACATATATTCTTCCTTAGGGCAGCTAAGTAGCACAGTGGATAGAAAGCCAATCTTTGAGCCAAAAAACTCACTTTCCTGCATTCAAATCTGGCCTCAGACACAAGCTATGTGTCCTTGGGCAAGTCACTTAACCCTACTGACCTCAGTTTCCTCATCTGTAAAATGAGTTGGAGAAGGAAACGGCAAACCAGTCCAGCATCTTTGCCAAGAAAACCCCAAATGGGATCACAAGGAATTGGCCATGATTAACATTAAACAATATTTTTCTTTTGTTGATAGTGACTTTCTTTGCATGCCAAAGTACTCAATTAGAATGTAGCAGCTACCATGGTGAAGAGAGTATATTTCTACTGTTCCTAAGTCCTTCTGACCCCTCATAAAGTCTTAGCTCAATCAAGAAAGTCTCAAGTTTAATATAAAACTAAGATTAAACGGTTCAATATTCAGATAACTGGCAAGACATCACTATGAAATAAGAAATGCAATAATTGAAGAAATTAACATCCAAATTTTGGTTCTCTCACCATCTGGACATCTGGGCAGGTATCCAGAAGGTACCCAAACCACATCTAGAAAGAGACAGGATAGTCATTTGATAATGTACCGGATACTACAGATTTCTTCTGTCCACATGCTGTGGCCAGAAGGAAGAGAGGAGATACTTGTTCGAAGTTTCTCACGGCCTGAATTGAATTACTACTTTTCCACGGTTTCTGCACATGGAGATACAGCTTATTATAATGAGTTTTCACTACAGCGTCTTAAGACTTACAAAGCACTTACCCCGTGTGGTAGATATCACAATTATTATGATCCCCATTTAACAGATGAGGAAACTGAGGCTCAGAGACAAAGAATCTTGTACTCTGTCACACAGGGCAAAAAGTATCAGCTTTTGAACCTAGAGCTTTTCATTACATCTCATTAACTGTCAGTCAAACGGACAAGCTTTCATTGAGAACCTTCTAGGGGACGAGGAATGGGGATACAAAGACATAAAGGAAATAGTCCCTGCCCTCAATGTACTTACATTCTATAATGGCAGACAACACCAAAACATCAAAGTATATATCCAAAAAAAAGGATATGCAAAGTAAACACATGGGAATTTGGTGGGGAGGACTTGTAGTTGGCAAGGTCAGGAAAGGTCTCATGTTGGAGGCAGAATTTGAGCTGAGATTTGAAGGAAATGGGGGAAATTTGTTTTCTTAAAAAAAGTAACTAGGGATTGTAAGAGGTAGATGTGAAAAGGGAGGGCATTCCAAGCATGGAAGCATGGGGGAATATCTTTGTGAAGGCACTGAGAAAGAATAGGGAGTATTGTGTGTGAGAAATGGCAAGAAGGCGTATTTGAATGGATTTAAGAATGCCTGAAAGGACATTCT
>CM053595.1:6009597-6030791 GCA_028646575.1 Pseudocheirus occidentalis | reverse complement strand
AGTCTATTAATTGCTTGGTTTTTTAGCTCTGTGGAACTCTGCTTCCTGGAGGGGGAAAGCTCTGTCCCAAATCGCTGGGGCCCTCTCAGCTGCCGGAGCTCTTAGTGGGATGCTGCAGCTCCCCCCCCCCAGCTTTGGCTCACTGAAAGTGCACCCCAGGAACACCACTCAAGACCACGATCCAGATCCAGGCCACTCAACGCAAGAGCCCTTGGCCTCAATGGATCCCGTCAGCCCCTCTGCTATCTGCAGGCCGAGGGCTCTGAAGCAGCCCAGTGGAAGCCGCTGCGGCTCTCAGCCATTCCTGCTGTTGCAGCCACCTCCCCCTGCCTCATTGCCCTGGGAGCAGTTTGGCCAGACCTGCTCTTCTCCTCCCCAATTAGCAAAATCCACTGACTTTTCTCTTAGCCTTTTTTTCTTCTGGCCTGATAGATGTGGTAACTGTGCCTCCAGTGCAGCCGATCTGCTCTCCTATAGTCACTGCTCCCCGCCCGATGCCCCAGGACCTGAGCAGGCTGGGTTTTTTCCCCGGCTCCCAGACTGCTGTGAAGAGCCCCGCCTTCTGCTCTGCCTGTAGCAACAGATTTTCTTTCTGTCTTCTGGAGAGTTTTGGAGCTTGAAAATCTGTTTTAGAGTGACATTTTATGAGTTTTTTAGCGTGTTTGTCTGGGAGCTGTGGTGCTTTGCTGCTTCTACGCCGCCATCTTGGCTCCGCCCCCCTCATGTAGGATATCTTGAACAGAACCCAGATGAAAAAGGAATTCATTAACCATGAGGATATACAGAAGGTCTTGTTTATAGATGATATTATGTTTGTGTTGAATCCCAGAATACCCCAGGGTTTTCTCAATTAAATTCACCACTATTCAGAAGTTGTCAGCCTGGCCATCCATTTTGGAAAAAAAGAAGTGGGTGAAGGATACACATTTCTCAGCTTAGGACATGCAGCTCTATAGACAGACCATTGATCAGGCCCCTTAATACATATACCGTGAACAGGAATTGCAGACAGTTAATGTCCTGGGCCGAGAGCTGAATATGAGGACAAAAGTCAGTAATGAATGATCTCAAACTTTTCACTGTCACAAAGGCCCTATTGGCTATAAAACCAGTATTTTTTTTTCCTGATGATGCCGTATTGTAACATCTGAGATTTAGACCTGGAGAGGACATTAGAGATTGTCTAGTCCAAGCTTTTCCTATCATAAATGATGAAACAGAGATCCACAGAAGTTAGTTAAAATACTTAAGACTGCTTAAGATTCACCGGAGTTACAGAACACTTACCCAATATCATAAATGATTGAGTCAGGATTTAAACTTAGGTTCTTGGATGCTGCATCTACTTTCTATTCTACCGTACGTGAACAATGTATTCTCAGAAAACCACAAATTAGAGGTGACTCAATGTAAAGATGATGGATATAAACAGGTTAGAACATGTTAGCATCATTCGTTTGTGACATGGCCTGGGTCCCCTTACCCTGTCTCCTCTAGGCATATGCATCATTTCCCTTTTGTCATTAATTACATTCACATCCAAGATCTGGATGCATTGGCTTCTTACCAGACACTCGCTTTTTCTGTGAGACTTCTGGGGTCTTAGAATTGTGTCCATTAAATATTCACATTTGCCAAGGTTTGACCACCAAAGATCCCCTGTTGCTATAGTTTTTCCATATGGATCACTCCATAGTCCAGTATCTGCAACTTGTTCATCTAGATACACATGAGAGTGTCCCCTGTCTTTGTCTTTGCCAGCCTATGTGTAATCCAAAACAAGGATTAGCTCTAGGGATCCACTCATGGATGCTTTTCCTCCCACATGGACTCAATATGAAATTGGTTTTGAGGATCGGCAGTGGGAGGCTCTTTCTACCTTCTCTCTCTTTCACATCTGCTCCCTCCTCTTGGTGCATATAGAGTGTGGGTTACATGTGCTGGCCTGATCTCTTGCTATTCTTCACTTGTTCATCATTCCAGCAAAACTATACTAACTTCTCCATCTTCTATGTATGCCAGTGTTTCACGTACACAACCAATTTATGCTCTGTTCTTTCTCTTGCATACAGGTTAATTCAATATGTACTTCACGTTTGGTTACAAATATACTCAAGAGTCAAGTCTCACCACTATCACACCAGATGCAATCACCTACACCTAGAAAACTAAAGTAGTAGATAGAGAGAGCTGAACTTGGAGCCAGCAAGCCCCGAGTGTGAATCCTACCTGAACATTTACAAGCTTTCTTAGCTTCCTCACCTATAAAATAGGGGATAATAGTACCGACCTCACTGGATGGTTGTGAAAATCAAATGAGGTAGTGCATGTAGAACACTTTTCAAGCCTTAAAGAACTATATAAACACAAGTCATTATTATTATTATTGTGACTCTTTTAATAGCTTTTTTGTGGGGGAGTGTTAATGATGGGGAACAGCTGATTATGTGGTTCCTTCCTTGCATAGTCATTTGCCTGCCCCTGAGATTTTTACCTTTACAATTTGTTTGCAAGAAGAAATATGAAAGATACCATTAAGGAACCAGGAAAGGAGATAGGCTGGTTGTGAAATAAAAGTGAGGTCTCATAGGTGAGGATGAAACTGCATCCATGAAATGTCCAAAGTACAGGAAGGCCTCCAGCATTCTGGGCAGCTCCTCTATGGATTACTTAAAAAAATTTTTTTTGAGCATTTTTATTTAAAGTTTTAAGTTCCAAAGTCTATCCTCCCTTCCCCTTCTCTGAGATGGTAAGCAATCAGATATAGGTTATACATGTGCAATTATGTAAAACATTTCCATATTAATAATTTTGAGCAAAAAGACTCAAATAAAAGAAAAAAGAAAGTGAAAAATAGTGTGCTTCAGTCTGTATTCAATCAATAGCAGTTCTTTCTTTGGAGACAAAGAGTTTACTTCATCATTATCCCTTTGGGATTTTCTTGTACCATTGTATTGCTGAGAATAACTAAGTCATTCACAATTCTTCTTTGAATATGCTGTTACAGCGTATGATGTTCTCCTGGTTCTGCTCACTTCACTCAGCATCAGTTCACATAAGTCATGCCCCCCTGATCATTGCTACAATGTTGCTGTCACTGTGTATAATGTTCTCCTGGTTCTGCTCACTTCACTTTTTATCAGTTCATGTTGGTCTTTCCGGGTTTTTCTGAAATCATCCTGCTTGTCATTTCCTACAGTACAATAATATTCCCTTACAATCATATGCCCCAGCTTATTTAATCACTCCCCAATTAATGGCCACCCCTTTGATTTTATTGTTTACTTTTTAGAAAAGCATGAGCAAATATCACACAGAATGAATCAGCCTGAGGGGACTTTGATATGCACTAATATATCTGCACTGATGAGATTATAGAGCCATTGTAGTCTTGAAGTATGATTCCCTCTTGAAGTATGTCTCTCAGTCTTCTATCATGAACTGAGCTTCATCGAGGAAGGAACAGTGTCATATTTAATCTTTCTATCTTCCACAGTGCCTAGAACAATGTGTACGTTGTGTGTTTAATGTAATAAGTACAGGGTGGGTGCTTAATATGTTTGTTGAAGTTGATCATCAACTGCAGGGCTTAAAATCCCTTATGGGGGAAAAAAATTACTTTTATGATGAAATTGCCAGAAAAGGGGAAAACAAAGGAAAAAGAATCCAGGCTCTTTTCCTACAGTAGTTTCTTTCAGCCTTCAGGTTACTCTGGACTCTTGCTGCTCCTGCTGGGTTGGCTTCTTTTCAAAGAAAGGCTCCCTGTTTATCACCCTGTGATCACTCCCTTTGGCCAAAATTCTCTTCCAAGCATTCCCAGAAGCATTTTGGGACAGCTGTCCTGGTGTGGCTCTGCCTGCTGAAGTGACTTAGGGACCTATTAAGTTTTCCTTTATTTTATTTTTATTTTTTTGACAGACATTCCTGGTGGGTCATGAAAGACGATGTGAAAATTGTCCACTTCTTTCAGGCAGCTTACCAAAATTAAAGGAGACTAAGTGTGCTAATACCTTTCTTTTCAGCATACCACAACCCCTCCCCCAATCCTAAGGAGATAGATAGGTGCAAATTCCGTTATAGATAAGTATTCTTGGCCTTCCTCAGATGGATTATACAGTTCCGTTTCTGCTTCACCCCATACAATTCCCCTCAGTGTACAAATTACGTTGCTCCAAGATCCTGTCCCTTTCCCTGTGACTCCCTGCCAGCTTTGGCATTTTCCTGTCTCCATTTCTTTGGTCATGCTATTCCCTGGTTTATATGAACCTACATTTGCATTTATCCCTATTGGATTCCTGTCCATTCGTTAAAGCCCAAATCCAATGCCAGGAAACCTTCTCTTAATTCCTGCCCCGTCCCTACCAGAGTGAGTGCCGAATGAGTTTTCACTTAGTGTTTGGTTTGTACCTCTTTCATGTATTGTATTTACCAAGCATTTTTACACAATTACCATATGGGCAGCTAGGTGGCACAATGCAGTGGGTAGAGTGTTGGGCCTGAAGTCAGGAAGACTCATCTTCTTGAGTTTGAATTTGACCTCAGATACTTAGTAGCTGTGTGACCCTGGGCAAGTCACTTAACCCTGCTTGCCTCGGTTTCCTCATCTGTAAAATGAACTAGAGAAGGAAATGGCAAACCACTCCAATATGTTTGCCAAGAAAACCCCAAATAGGGTCATGAAGAGTCACTGAAATGACTGAACAGCAAATTTAACATGCATTTCCCTTGGTGTGAGCATCATACCTACATTCCTTATGCCACACACCCCCCCCCAAAGCCCTGTAAGCAAACATTATTTCTCCCTCAGCCTAGGACTCGACATAGTAGACCATTAATAAGTATTTAATGAACTGCATTGAGTTTAATTGAGAGCTGAGATGAGCAGAGAGCCAGGCTTCTTAAAAGTTCAGGCTGGGTTAAGCCGGACTGTCTGTTTTACCCAATGGCAAACCCCTCACCCTCATGTGAACTGTAGCAGGAAGCAATCAGTAGGAACAGGATAAATGAGCAGACTGGCAGGAAAGCCAAGGCCTGGGCTGATTTATGGTGGGTAAATTCTTTAGTAATCCTATTGATAGAATCCTTCAAAACATCTGTTCACAATGCTAGAGTATCTCAGATTGGCTTTGCTAGTCACTTAGGCTAAAAACCACACCTATTTTAAGCGTGTTTCTTATTTTCATAGGCACTATGGGGAGCATGATTTATGGACATCTGCCCCATTCCAACACTTCTGTTGTGGCATGGCAACTGTCTTTGAAAATGCAGTGAGAAAATATAGGCCAAGGGAGAGGTTCCCACCATTCTCCTATTGATCCAGGCTTGAAAGCTCAGTTATCTTTGATTCTTCCCCCTCCCTAAGCCTGGACATTTAACCAGTACCCAAGGCTTGTTTCCCGTCAGTCTTCATGCTACCCACACTGCCTCTCCTGTGTCTGTGTGTTCCAAAATTCATTTCTAATAATATAACATTCTGGAAAGAAGCGCAGGTCAATTTAGAAATGGTCTGACTGCTTTTACAGACCCCTCAGAATCATGTGGATGGAAAGACCAAATTCAATCTCAATTCAATTTGATTCAGTGCTCATTAAGCAGGGTGATGTCCAGAGTCCTGGGGAAACTGTATTCTGCTTGTCCCCAGAAGACAGAACTTAGGGGTAGTGGGTGAAAGCTGCAGAGAATGAATGAAATATCTGTTTAGTCCTTTGCTATGTGTAAAGCCCTATGCTAAGCATTAGGGGCCCAAATGACAAAGTAAGACAATCCCTGTTCTTAAAGAGCTCAGTGCCTCTTACCTTGACCACTGTAACAGCCTCTGGTTGGATTTCCCCTGTTTCTCTTCTCTCTGTTGGCAAAGTAGCCTTTTTAAGACATATGTTTGATAATATTATTCCTCAGGCTTATAAGGGGAAAGTAGAAGCTCATTCATATGCAATGGCACTTCACATCCCGGTTCTTGTTTACTTTATCTCATTCTATTCTTCACTTATTCTGAAATAGTAACTTGTCTCTCTTTTGGCCAGCAACCCTCAGGGTCTTCCCCTTCCAGTTGGATTTTTTTTTTAATTGAAGGGGCCATCCTTTGACTCACTTCTTAAAGAGGCCTATTCATTGAATTGGGCGTTACCTTGCTCAAAGTGAGAAGTTGAAAAGGCCTTAGCCTAAAAGGGCCAGGGTCTCTCAATGCACCCTGGGCCATCTCCAGTCATCCTGATGAACATCTGGCCACTAGACCCAGATGGCTCTAGAGGAGAAAGTAAGGCTGGTGACCTTACACAGCCCTCCCTCCCTCAAATCCAAGGCAACTGCAGGTCACTTCATCATTCCCTGGTGTTATCTTAGAGTAATCATTCATCAATAACATGGAGAAAAAAGGACAAGCACAACAATTCCAGGCAAATGTGATGAATGCCTTATCCAGCCTGAGGTTTCCTTCGGGATTCTTCCTCCCCCCAACTCCCTATCATACCTACAAAGCCTGCCTTCCTTATCTTCACTAGTTGAAATCTTTTCCTTCCTCCAAGGATCAGTACAGATGCCATCTTGCCAGGAAGTCTTCTCTGATCTCCCAAATTTAAGATAGTCTCCTTCTTCTCAAGTTTTCTTAGAAGACATCATTGATATCTCAGAATTAATGAATCACAGACTCGGGAGGGACTTCAGGAGGCATCTAGTAAAGTCTGTACAGGAACTGGTGTCTTCTTTATATGTTTATGTCGAATACATTTTTTCAATTAACAAGTATTTATTTTCTCTCCCTCTTCCTATGCTTCCACCATCTTGAAGAAAGAAAAATAAAAAAACAAAAAACCCTCATAGCAAGTATGCATAGTTAAGCAAAATAAATTCCAAAGCTGACCATAGTAAAAAAGTCTGCACACCTGCTAGAGATAGGTGAGTCCATCCGCTCTCTGTCAGGAGCTAGGTAGAATATTTCATTATGGTTTCTTAAGTTAATTAAAGTGTTTCAAAATTGTTCTCTTTTAAGGTTATGGAATAAATTGTTATAGAAAAACATAGTTAGTCTGTAGATCAAATTTTTAAAGAATAAAAGTTCTTTTGGTTCTGAGTACTTCACTATGTGTCAGTTAATTCAAGTCCTTTCAAGTTTCTCTGGAATTTTTTCCCTCATATATTTTGTAGTACAATTATCTCATTACATTCATGTATCATAATATGCTCAGCCATTTTTCAATTGATGGTTCCTCCCATACCCAGTTTTAGCTCTTTGTGACTACAAAAAGAGCAAGTATAACAAAAATTTTGTATTCATTGGACATTTTTTCTCTTTCTTTGGTCTCTTGGGGTATCACTAGATTGACATCTCCTTAATAATGATTCTGGGAAATGGTCATCCAGTCTCCACTTGACAAGGGCAAGATCTCCAGGGAGAGGAAACTCATCACTTCCTAAGACAGCTTGTTCCACTTCGGGCTAGGTATAGGTTTTAAGGATTTGTTTTTCAAGTTCACGGATACAAAATCTGCCTCTCTGCAACCTGCTGCTTTTAGTTCTTCTCTAAAGAACAATGTAGAAAACTAACTCTTTCCAACATGATCAAGTAAAATCCTTTTGCTCTTTTTACATTATAAATGTTATCTTTTTATTTGTATATATGTGTCTTATCTTTCTACTTGACTATAAGTTCCTTGATTCCAGAGACTGAGTCATGTTACATGTTCGTATCTTCCCTAGTGCTTAGCACAAGATTCTGATAAATATTTGTTGACTCAAATTAAATTGAGAATGAAATTGGTCTTTCTACCACATGAGTCTGAGGGGTCTGTAAAATCAGTCAGACTATTGGTTAATTGACTTACGCCTCTCTCCAGAAAGTGATATTATTAGAAATGAACTCTGGAACACATAGACACAGTTCAGAGATGCCTGATGCCAAGATTCTAACATAAATGGCTCAGAGGGCAGAATGATTGGGCCAGGGCTGGATCTATATCAATAAGCTCTCTGGCCTTTCCATTTTAGAGCAATCATTCATCAGTAAGATGGAAACTACTTTGAGATCACATGGAGAATGTTGGCCTTGAATGAACATAAACAAGAATGTTTCAGAAGGAAAATCTTACTTTGACTTGTTGCCCAGTTCTGATAGGCCCATGTTGTGTGTTAATCAATCATTCAAATGTGGGGTTTGCAAACTAGTTGGGGAGACAAGATGTAAACACATAAAAGGGAATGCAGTACAATTCAAGAGAGCCGAAGTCATGAGACCCAGATTCCAGTCCAGGACCTACCACTGACTAACTTTATGGCTAAGTCCCATTCCTTCTCTAGGCCTCAGTTTCATAATCTGGAGATTAGGTGAGTCACTTCTAATTCCAGTATAGTTCGGACATTCTGTGTTCTGTGTCTGAGGCCTCTTCCAACTCTGACATTTTGTGACTTTATGATTCCAAGAGAATCTAATATAAGAGGAACTATGGTATAGTGGAAAGAACACCCAATGTGTATTAAGTTAACGTAGGTTCAAATCCTTGCTCCAACACTTCTTAGCTGTGTGACTTCAGGCAAGTCACTTAACTACTCTGAGTCTCACTTTCTTAATTTGTAAAATGGAGATGAAAATACTATTTCATATGATTGAGGATGGGGTGTACTTTGTAAATCTTGAAGTGTCAAGCGGTGCTGGAGACGGCTGAAATTGGTGTAGGAGAGCCTATAGTTGAATTTTCAGTATGAGCTAAAAACTACACCTCAAAAATCTATAAAAGCTACAAAACAGGGCCTGATTGTTTTACTAACTGTAGACTTTAAAAAATGGTGAAGAAACTGTTAATAATAAAGTTTAAACTGAAAAGGGTGTTATGTGTAGTTTTTTCCCCCGGAGAGGAAGTTATTAAACATTGACCAGCACATTGCCACCACGAGGGCATCTGTGTTAAGGGCCCAGTGAAATACTTTCTGTGGAAGTTTGACACAGGGAGAGGTTGGAACGATGATGGAGGGTTTCACACCGAAGGTACCTCTTTAGCTGGATTGTGGTGTATTCTGCATTAAAAGTTTCTTAGTTGTTTTTCAGATGTATATAGCGCTTTGCCATTCCCTTCTCCAGCTTGTTTTACAGTAGAGGACACTGAGACAAACAGGGGTTAGTGACTTGGCCAGGGTCACTTATCTAATAAGTTTCTGAGGTCAGATTTGAACTCGAAGAATTTCGGAGCAAGAAAGACATTAAAGATCATCTAATCCAAGCCTATCAAAGATACCCAAAGCAGAAACACAACAGATTAAAATGTAATTAAATTGTAATTAAAATTAAATGGTCTTCTCTCTCATTAAATTAATTAAATTAATGTCTTCTCTCTCATTCATTCATTATGATTCCATAAAAATTATGAAGGGCTGCTGTGTGTTAGGTCCTATGATCAGTTCTGAGGATAGAAACATGAAAAATAACTCTGTACTTATCCTTGTGAAGGGCACAGTCTAACGGAGAGGATATAATATGAGCACAAATATGTGCTATAAAGCAGGAGATGATGAGGCAAAAGGAGATCTAGAAAAAGACTTTTTTAAGAAATGGCTTTCAGTGGAAAGGACAAGGAGAAGCTTTATATGAGTTAGGTTGGGCCTGAGTTTCCTCATCTGTAATATGCAGTAACTGGACTCAATGACCTCTCAAGACCCTTCCAGAATGAAATCCATGATAAGAGCTCCTGCGAAGGGATAGTGGAAAGAGCATTGGCCTTGTATTTAGGAGCTACCTGAGTTTGAATTTTGCCTCCTACGTGTGTTAGCTGTTTAAACCTGAGCAATCCACAAAGGGTCTAAATACATCTTTCTGAGTCTTTGTGTCCTCATTTGTACAATGGGGATAATAATTATCAAAAGAGTTAAATGCACCTGGATCCTTCCCCCTCCTTCAGGGGGCTGTTGTGAGGATAGATGAGCTCGTCCAGTCATAGCTTTAGTCATGAAAGGGCTTGGAGGCCACTGAGTCCAACTTCCTCATTTTACACATGAGGAAACTGAGAATAGAACAGTCGAAGTAACTTAACCAAATTCAATCCATCAATGAACAAGCGTTTATTATGCATGTGAAAGGCACATACTAGGCACTAAGGATACAAAGACACAAAAATTAAATTGTTTCTATCCTCACAGAATTTCTGTTTCCTTGGAGGAGGCAACAGATAACAAAGACATATTAAATATGTATGATATAATTTTGGAAACTGCCTATACCCTTTGAGCCAGCAATACCACTACTAGGTCAATTAGGGAGAGGTGATCAGGGAGAAAGGAAAAGAACCTCTGTGTTCTAAAATATTTATAGCCGTTCTCTTTGTGGTGGTGAAGAAGTGGAAATTGCAGGGATGCCCATCAACTGGGGACTGGCTGAACAAGTTGTGTTATATGAGTGTGATGGGTTACTAGTGTGGTATAAGGAAGGAGGAGCTTGATGATCTTAGAAAAAACGCGAATAAACTTTCACAAAATGCTGAAGAGAGAAATGAACAGAACCCAGAGAACACTGCATACAGCAACAGCAATATTGTTTTAAAAACAACTTTGAGCAACCAAGTTATTTTGACTATTATAAATATACAAGTTAACTACAAAGGACATAGGAAATAAGACTTGTTTGCATCCAGAGAAAGACCTGATAAATAGAAGAATGCATAGCATGATTTTATATACGTATATGTGTACGTGTATGTGTACATGTATGTGTATGTGTACGTGTATGTGTATGTATATGTGCACGTGCATGTGCATGCATGTGTGTGCATGTGTATGTGTTTGTATGTGCATGGGCATGCATGTGTATGCATATATGTATACATATGTATATATGTACACATATGTATATATGTGTGCATGTATGTGTATATGTCTATGTCCATGTCTGTATCTGTCTATGTATACACACACATATATATTTGGCTTTAATGGTAGCTGTCTGTACAGTAGGAGGGAGGAGGAAGGGAAAAAAAGAAAGTTACATGATAATTTTATTCTACATTTCAAAGGAACAGCAAGTTGTACATAATGGATTTGTAGTTTCATGTGTGATCATCTTTTTAAAAATTTTACTATGCTGTGGAAATGTTTGTGTTATTTCATAAATTAAAAATAAAAATAAAACCAATATAAATTTTTTTGGGAGGCATTAGCTGTAGGGAAGGAAGGAATGGATTTGGGAAACGTATACAGATAGATCTATATAGTAGATAGATATAGTGTATATCCTATATAGATATAGATATAGCTATGGTGTATGGGTGTTAAGGGAGGACTAGCACCTTTGGTGTGAGGGCTTGTTGAATACTTTCAGGGCTACTCATACATACACATGCAGTCACACATAATTACATACCTATACATATATAATATTACATTATATATACACACATATACGTATAATTACATGATTAAAGCAACCACAAAGATAACTTTGTTCTACCACCTTCTGATGAATAACAGTTAGCAACCACAGAGAAAATTCATACACTGAAGTACTTAGTTCATCCAGCTGCACGTCATAGTCTGGACAAGGGGCATTCCACATCCATTTGACTTTTGCTGGATGCATTGTTGGGATGATCTCTTTTAAGTAAGCATGTACACCACTCAGGGAACAACCTAATGCTCTAAAGTTTCATGAAGACAGCAGCATGTCATTTACAAGTGGTAGAATCTGTAGTACTTTATCATTGACTTTCCATTTGGACCGTGCACGGGTCTTATACTTTTCTCCATACTGTTAATCAGAAGATGGCAAAACAGAGTTTATCTCTGTGGTTGTTTTAATCATGCAATTCTTTTATGACTTCAATGGGGGCAGCTATGCGGCACGGTGGGTAGACTGCCAGGACGGGAGTCAGGAAGATTTACCTTCATGAGTTCAAATTTGGTCTTAGGCACTTAGTAGTTGTGTGGTCCTGGGGAAATCACTTAATCCTGTTTGCCTCAGTTTTCCCATCTGTAAAATAAACCAGAGAAGGAAATGACAAAACACTCCAGTATCTTTGCCAAGAAAACCCCAGATGGGGTCACGAAGGGTTGGACACCACTGAATCACTGTAACATACACACGTCATTTTTCTTATTGGAACAGAACCTTTAATGCTTTCTTTTGTACTAAGTCAATTTTCCTCTTTGATAATCAGCAGTCACAGTAGGATTTATATTATTTTTAGCTTTTAATACATTATATGACAATAAGACTGATTTGCTAGAGAAGATCATTTGCTAAAACTTCTTTATTCTCTTACTGTATTTTCTTTTAGGATCTACTTCACAAAGGTATGGTTCATTCTTATAAATATTATGAGGCAACTACGTGTTACAGTGGAAAGAGCATTGGACTTAGAACCAGGAAAACCCAAGTTATTATCTCTGTGCTCCTGGGCAAGTCACTTAACCTCTGTCTCAGTTTCCTTTCCCATAAAATAGAGTTAAAAATAGCACCTACCTCCCAGAGTTGTTGTGAAGACCATATGAGACAATGCTCGGAAAGTCTTACATCGTTATATAAACTCTAGACCATCAATTTGGTTAAAAGATTAAAAACCCCCTAGATGGTTAGTTATTGAGGTTTTCTTGCTCACCTTTTTGGGTATAACATTACGATTATTTTTGACATCCAATATTGTTGTATATTCTTCTCCCCAATAATTTTGTAATATGACCTGAATGCTTTTGAGAACATGTCTATCAGAATATTCTCTACTTCATCTTCTTTATTTCCTCATTTACTTACTGAACTGCTAGAGTTCAAATATTGTGATTTCCTGGAATATAATTTTGAGAGTTTAATATTATGATTATGATGAAAATAAATTTTGTTATACAAAGCATTAACTCCTCTGTTCCCTTTTTCTTCTACTTGTTATCCTCCAGCCTGTTTCATCTTTGAATGCTGTTGGGGGTGGTATCACTCACTGACATGTCACATCAGACTTTCTGGAAATTGTCTGTGCCTCCAGAGCTCTTCAGTGTGCTCTGAAGAAATGCTGCCGATCTGTCGTCTTCCTGCACGCTTTACAACTGAGTCTGCATTCCAATTTGGTTTCTTTTGCTCCCTTTGTTACAGCAACTGCTCTACAACTGGAAAAAAACTGGCAACAGTCAAAATTGATACCTCAGCCTTTTCCCATTTTCCATCACTTGCTATCAGTGGCTTGTTTGAATAAGTCAAGTAGAATTGGTGCAATTCTGTGCATTCTTGTCTCGTTTTTATCTGTTCTAACTTTTGATTTCTCAACTTTGCTTTAACTAGTCTATGGTCTTATTGTACCTAACTAGTCAAGATATTACTCATATCAATAGCCAATAATTTCCCATCAGTTCAGATGATGAATTTCATTTAAAAAAAGTTCAAGTTCAAGGCAAAGGGGAAAATTTTTTAATGATTAGGGAAATATGAAAGTGGAGTAGTCTGCCTGGGGAGGGCTTTACCCTCACTGGAGATTTTCAAGCAAATCCTATTAGTAGCTCTGTATGTTACCCTGAGGGAGTCACTTAGCCTCGGGTTGCCTCAGTTTCCTTATCTGTAAAATGGGAGAAATAACAATAGCACCTACCTCCCAGGATTGTTGTGGTAATCAAATGAGCATCTTCTCAACTTCTATCCATTTTCCCTAATTCTGTTCTCTGGTGCAAGCTGACTAATTCTAAACCAGGGCTGAGGAATGGGCCCCCTTGAGGCCACATCAAACCTTCTAGGTTCGACTTTTGACTGTTGAAATTTTACAGAACAAATCTTTTAATTAAGGGGATTTGTTGTGTGAAGTTTGGATTCAGTCAAAGGGATGCACTTGAGGACCTAGAGAGCCACATGTGGCCTCAAAGCTGCAGGTTCCCCACCCCTGTTCTATACCTTCAACCGTATGATAGCCCTTTAAACACTTTAAAAAGCTATGATCTCCTCCCTGCTTCACCACACCCTCTAGCTTCCTCCTCTCCAGGTTAAACATTTTCATTCCTTTATCTTATCCTTCCATGGCATGATCTTCAGTCCTCTCACCACCTTACTTACCCTCTCCTGGCTGATTGCCATCTTGTCTATACGAAAATGGAGCACAGGAAACTGAGCATTGGGCTCTAAACCTGGCCGGAGCTGAGACACCCGAGTGCTGCTCTGTGAGCTTGCCTCAGTGTGTCTGGTCGGGTCGCTCCTTAGACCCAGAATGCCTTCTCTGGCACCGAGCTCCTGCTCATCCTTCAAAGCTAAACTTCAACGTGTCCTCGGAAAATCCTTCCCTGACTCTCTGAGTCAGGCGTGACATTTCCTACCTTGGCCTTCACACAGCATCTTGTCTGCACACCTCTTAATCATTGGTTATAAATTATTTTGTACTGTGGTTATTTGGGCAGTCAGTATGTAAGTTGGTCTACCAATATTTATTAAGTTCCTACTATGTTCCAGGCACCATACTAAGCTCTGGGGACACAAAGAAAGGGACAATAGCCAGTATTTGAGAACAAGAATTATATTTCATTAACTTTCATTTTACCTGATTTTTATCTGAGTAGCACAGCAGCCGCTGAGGTATACTAGAGCCTGGATCTGATTCTCACTGGTTCAGGAAACTCCCAGGTTGTCATCTCCCTCCACTGACACAGGTCAGTACCTTCTGTGCAACTTAGGGTTTTAGAGGGTTGCCTGCAGACCTGCCCAGGCTCACATTGCCAGTATATGCTAGAAGAAGAACTTCGCTTGGTTTGCTTGGTTTCATGACTGGCTTTTTAGCCACTACACTATATTGCCTCTTGAATAAAAAATTAATCATTGTTAAATTTCTTTAACTTACTGTTGAGCTATAGTAATCATAATTGGAGCATCTTTGGCACTTTAAAATTTACAAAGCATTTGACATAAGTTACCTCATTTGAGATAACTGAACAATTCTGGGAGGTAAATATTACAATTATTATCCTCATATTACAAATGGGGAAACCGAGGCTGAGAGAATTTAAGCACTTGTCCAAGATCACCTAACTAGCAAAGCCTGAAGCAGAGGAATGCAATGAGTGTGAGTAGCGTATGTTGGTCCATCTGCCTCACACTCAATATATACTTACAGCTCAAGGTAGGATGTGAATTCCATGTTTTCTGTATTTGAAGTCTAAATGCTCCATCTACTAAGGCAGCTAGATGGATCAGTGGATAGATTACCAGGCCTGGAGTCAGAAAGACCTGAGTTCAAATCTGACCTCAGACACTTCCAAGTTGTGTGACCTTGGGTAAATCATTTAATCTCTATTTGCCTTAACCCATTGGAGAAGGAAATGGAGAAACCACTCTAATATCTTTGCCAAAAAAACCCTAACAAAGAAAAAAGCAAAACCCTAAGGACAGTGTGGTTCAGAGAGTCATGAAGACTTCTACTCAACGAGTTCCTACAGAGCCCTAATTATGATCGATACACACACACATACATATATGTATATACACACATATAAAATATATATACACACATGTCTATATACACATGCACACATATAAATGCACACACACGTGTGTGTATTTCTTTTGTAAGTCCTTCAGCACCTAGCACAGTGCTGTGAATATAGCAGACTCAGTAATTATTGAATGAAACGGCAGTGGAATACTTTTATAGGAACACTCTAGTTATTTTTTTAAAATAAGGTAAATATGATGAGCTTAGTGCAGCACAAGGAACTGAACATCATTTTTTCTTTATCCAGCTTCAAAGGAACGTGGTATTAAAATATGAAACCAATTGTAGACAGTATTTTGGCATCATAAAACTGTGCTCTGGCCCCTTTTTTCCACCAAAATAAATTTCAGTCAGTAAATGTATTAATTAAAGTTTGAGCAACATCTGTTACTTTCTTCATTATTGAGGCCAATCCCCATAAATTTAACACAGCAGCCTACAGCAAAAGGTGACGATTCAATGGAAATGAAAACTTGCTAGTGATCCAGCAACGTCTAGACTCCCCACTTCCACTCACTCAATACCCTCCACCAGAACACTTCACTCCTTCTGGATCTAATGTTGATGTGACTCAGTTCTTCCAGTAATATGTCAGTTTGGGGGTCAGTATATCAGGCAAAGAGTTTAAATTTAGAACCACAAACATTTATGTTAATACACATACTAGAGCATCGGAAAGCTGTGTGACCTTCACTATCCACTACCCTCTTCAGTGTCACTCCAACAATATCTCTGCATAAACCCGCTTCAGAGTGGTGCTCATTTTCACCTTTGTGCTTAAAACTTTTTCAGCCTGATAGAATTTGCTAGAACTTGCACACCTCTGAGCATAATCCAAAGTGACTTTCACATTACGGTGAAGACTTTGTGGAGAACTTTGTAAATCTTAAAGCAGTTCACTTTCCTTTCTCTTCCCTTGTCTACTTCTTATCCTTGTTCTCATTTTTGCCATCTTCCTGTTCCTCTCTATCTCTCTCTCCCTCCATCCCTCCCCCTTTCTATCTTTCTTTCTTTGTCTGTATGTCTCTTTTTCTTCTCCCTCCTTTCTACTCCTTCTATGAGTCCAGTTTGGCTGGAAAATAGTATATGAACAGTAGTATATGAAAAGTAGTCATGTTAAATGAAATTGGAGTCAAATTATGAAAGGCCTTAAATGCAAGGCTAAGGAATTTATGTCTTACCATTTAGGCCATAGGGAGCTGTTGAAGGTTTATGAACAGAGGCCTGACATAGTTAAAGGAATACATTAGGAAAATTACTAGGATATTCCTATGAAGTACAAGTCTGGCCATGCCACTCCCCTTTCCCATACTCAATAAAATGAAGATTTTTTTTATTATCTCTGGAGTGAACTAATAATAATAATAATAAGTCCTCTTTTTGCTTTTTGAAGCTTTTCACAACTTGACCCCTACTAACCCACAAAACTTCATCCTGTATTACTCCCCTTCCTGCATTCTAAAACTGGGCCAACCTGGCCTTCTTGCTATTCCATCTCCCAGCTCCCTGCATCTGTACTGGTTGCTCCCAATTCATGGAATTCTACTTTGTAGAATATCTTACTTTCTTAAAGATTCAATTCAAGATTCAGTTACTTGAAGCCTTCCCTTATCTGCCCAGTTGTCTTGTGTCTCCCCTCTCAAAACTATATTGTGTGTATTTTGTATACAAAACATATTTCATTGTTCAGTCATTTTTCAGTCATATCTGACTCTTTGTGACTCTGTTGATAGTTTTCTTGGTAAAGACGGTGGAGCAGTTCACCATTTCCTTCTACTGATCATTTTATAGATGAGGAAACTGAGGCAAACAGGGTTACGTGACTTGCCCAGAGTCACACAGCTAGTAGGTATCTGGAACCAGATTTGAACTGGGAAAGATGGGTCTTCTTGATTCCAGGTCCAGCCCTCTATCAACCTTGA
This sequence comes from Pseudocheirus occidentalis, assembly GCA_028646575.1. Taxonomy (NCBI): domain Eukaryota; kingdom Metazoa; phylum Chordata; class Mammalia; order Diprotodontia; family Pseudocheiridae; genus Pseudocheirus; species Pseudocheirus occidentalis. Next base: position 6,013,441 of record CM053595.1, on the reverse strand, counting down.
CATCTAGGTGCTCTATATACTTGTATAAGTACATGCTATTTTTCCTGATAGAATATAAAGGCACTTGAGGGCAAGGCCTATTCCATTGTTTTTCTTTGTATTCCCATTCCATAGCACCATTGCTGTCGCAAAGTAGGAGCCTAATAAACAATAAATGCTTGATGAGTAATGGGTTATAGGATGAAGGAGAGCAGAGAATACTGGAAATAAGGAAACTAGGTGGTAAGTCATAGAAACACGCCAGGTTATGAAGGTTATGAAGCCTTAACTTAGGTGTTTGGAAGTGTTAATTGAGAGGAGGAAAGGAATGTGAGAGAGATTAAAGTCAAAGGTCCTGAGGTTTTGAGAGTGGGTTGTTTGGTAGGATGGTAGCGCCATCAACAAATATGGAACATTTCAAGGACAATGAAACCTTTCAGAGGAGATGAGATGAAACTTGAACCCTAATTTCTTAGGTTTATCGATATTTGATGATATTTCAAATAATTTCCTGTTTCTTTTGGAAATTGTAGGGGTGTCTCTTTTATACTCGCTGAGATTTTAGCGAGGATTGGGCTGTCACTGGGCCCCAACTAACCAAAATACAACTTGTTGAGTAGTCTGAGCTGCCAAGTTGGCTAACTCCTCCCCTCACCTCCCTTTTCCTCTCTTCCACTCCTCTCCTTTCCTCTCTGATACAATCCAAAAGCTGTCTTATTAACTTGGAGTTTACTGGCTAGATTTTTCTCAAAGACCAAGCCTTAAACGCAATTCACTCTGGAGCTCATAGATTGGACAATAGGTCCTGGCCCTCCTAACTCAGAGGGAATGTAAATTCTAACTGTTTCTCTTTTGACCAGCAACCCAGAGGGTCTTTCCCTCTCATCCAGTTTGATTTTTTTTTTAATTAAAGGTACCATCCCTTGACTAACCTCTTAAAAAGAGGCCTATTCACTGAATGGACATTACCTCACTTAAAATGAGAACCTGAAAAGACCTTAGCCTTAAAGATCTCGGGTCTCCCTTGCATCCTGGCTCATCTCCATTCATCCTTATGAGCATCTGGCCATTGGACCCAGACGGCTCTGGAGGAGAAAGTGAGACTGGTGACCTTGCACAGCCCTCTCTCTCTTAAATCAAAGTCAACTACAAGTCATGTTATCATTTCCCTGATATCATAGTACTCTTTGGGAAAGAAGGACAAACAGAAAAACAACAATACAACAACTGATTAAGATACTCTCTACTGGTTCCTATATACCTAATAACTGGTCTAGTCAATTTTATCTAAGTTAAATATTCAAGGTATACAAAGCTCTCCTGATCAGAATCTATTTAGCTTTCCTAATAGCAATACCCTCGTGGTTAATAAATGTGTGTGTGTGTGTGTGTGTGTCTGTATGTTATGTATCACAGTCCAGCTGCTCACTAATCGACTGACCCACCTACTTGGTCCTTGTGAATCTGTCCAGCCACAGCAACCAGACGTAAGGACAGGATCCCAGAATTCTGGACTCTTGAATGTCATATGCATCTCATGGCATGCCAGGGCCTCTTCCAATGCTTTACTGTTAGACTGAAAGGCTGAGGAGCTTCATGCCTTCATGCCTGTTGTATAAACTATATATTATAGTTATCAAAGACTTACTTATATATAGTCATTGCCACTCATTTCAATCATATCTTACTTTGGGGACTCTTATTGTGCTAAAAGGGAGTTAGATATACAGACAAAATGATGGGTGGAGAGAAACATGGGGGGAAGAGAATATATCAAAGGGAGTTGGCAGAAGGGGTCAGGCAATGGCTTGAAGTGGTACAGAGACCTCATCCTCAGCAAGATAAGGTAAGAGCTCATATATTAGAAGGGGTATCCTGTCTCTTTTTCTATTCGGTGACTACAGGGAGCTCAGCAATTTGTCACTTAGATCTTCAGACTCTAATTTGTCTTTTGGACTCTGTATGAAGCAACAATATTTAGTAGAGTACATGCTGGCTTTGAAATCAGATGACTTGGGTTCAAATCCCGTCTCAACCATTTATGTGACCTTAGGCCAATTGCTTCACCTCTTTGGACCTCTGTCTCTTCAACTGCAAAAGGAGGAGGTAAAAACTGATGCTCATCACAGTCTCTTCCATATATGAATCCAGACCCTGTGATCTTTTATCACTACCCTTTCTTACTGTCTATAGTGCATTTGATTGCAAAAGGATCCAGAATCTGTGCATAGTCACAGGATGGGCTAGATGCCCAGTTGAGATGTGTATGCTTCCATCTCGCCATAGCACCCACTCTCTCAAAGCCGCCAGGACTCCCATTCTTGGCCTCCCACACAAAACCAAGTGCACTGACTCACAGTCACACCCTGTTCTCTCTCCTTCTCATCAGCCTCCTGTTCGATCACTCTGACCCAAAGGCCAACTCTCTGTCTAAACTCTTTACTTCCCTACCCCCAGGGGCTAGTTTCTCTGGACCATGCCTGTTCAATTCTCCTGTTCAGTCAATAGGGTCAAGAGAAGATCTTAAGGCTCCTTAAAGACTTCTGGGGAATATAATTGGCAAGTTAGGGCAACTCCCCTGGTCCTGTTGCCTTCTCTGAATAGCCATTTCCCTTCAATAGACACCAACTCTAATGCAGGGACATATATGTCCAGGAAGGGAGGTAGGCTGCTTGAACAATCTAAGAACTGCACTTCCATCCATGAATCACGAAAAGAATATGAAGAAGGCCTCCTTCTCCAGGTGCCCTCTGGAGAGTTATGGACATGCATAAGAATCATACAGGATGCTATCACTCCATTGGAGATGCCCATCACATAGAAAAGATCACAGACTCATCAAAATATTAAAAGCAAAGCAGATGTGGAATCACTGGAGAGGGCGTAACAAAGTCCTACAAAATTTCAGATGTATATTATAGGAGCAGTAACTAATGCATAGGGTTTCCAAAGCGTTTTACCTGAATTATTTCACTGATCTTCAGAGCATCCCTGTGAGGTTAAGTCTTGTTACTGCTCCCATGAAGAAGCTGAGACTGAGAAAGCTTGTCCAAAGACATGTAGCTCGTAAGTATCTAGGATTTAAATCCAAATCTTGCTGATTCCAGGCTGGTCAATATATTGACTATGAGGATAAGGTAGGTAAGATGGTACAGTGGAGAGAATGTTGGACTTGGAGTCAGGAAGTTCTGAATTCAAAACTGGCCTCAGATATTTACTAGTTGTGTGATGCTGGGCCAGTCACTTAGCCGCTGTTTCCCTCAGTTTCCTCATCTGTAAAACAGAAATAATAATGGCACCTGCCTCCAAAGAGTTGTGCAGATCCAATGAGATAATTGTAAAGTGCTTAACATGGCATATAGTATGCACTAAATCTTAGCTATTATTATTAATTGTCAAACCATGTATCCTCTCGTACAAATATAAAACTATGTCCACCCACATTTTGGGTAGTTTTGCTCAGGGATAGCTGTGTGAGGCTGGGTGCAAGGCGAAGAACTGATTCGTATTTGGCCGACAGACTACCTGTATAAGTGGACAAGGGGCTTCTTCGGATTCACAGAAAGCATGCTAAGAAGAGAGAAGCAATGGAGAGAATGGCAAACTAGAGACTTTACCAATCATCTGTATGTGTGTATATGGTGAGGTATGTATATGTGAGGTTTTTATAAAAGCCATGTCTGTCTTGTATGTGGATGGATACCATACCATACCATACCATACCATACCATACCATAACATGCCATGCCATGCCATGCCATGCCATTCCATGCCATGTCATGTGATCCATCCATCCATCAATCCATCCATCTATCTATCTATCTATCTATCTATCTATCTATCTATCTATCTATCTATCATCTGT
>CM053595.1:5980032-6009097 GCA_028646575.1 Pseudocheirus occidentalis | reverse complement strand
ATCTATGTATCTGTCTGTCTGTCTGTCTATCTATCTATCTATCTATCTATCTATCTATCTATCTATCCATCTATCTATCTATCTATCTACCTATCTATCTACCTATCTATCTACCTATCATGTCTATCTATCTGTCTATCATCTGTCTATCTATCTGTCTATCTATTTATGTATCTATGTATCTGTCTGTCTGACTGTCTGTCTGTCTATCTATGTATCTATGTATCTATCTGTCTGTCTGTCTGTCTATCTATCTATCTATCTATCTACCTATCATGTCCGTCTATCTATCTGTCTATCATCTGTCTGTCTATCTGTCTATCTATCTATGTATCTATCTGTCTGTCTGTCTGTTTGTCTGACTGTCTGTCTGTCTATCTAATACAAGCGTAAGTGACTTACCAGGGTTATGTATCTAGAAAGCATTTGAAACATGATTTGAACACAGGTTTTCATGATTTCGAATCCAGTGTCCAATCCATCTTCCTCCTAAGTGTCAAACTGCTCTTCCAGTCCTGCCCCTGCTCCTCACCCCAGACAATTAATTTCTGTGGTTTCCTGTTCCTTCCAAGATCAAATCCAAAATCTTCTATTCAGGTGTAAAGCACTTTATAATATGGCCCTTTCCTATCCATCTAGTCTTACTATATATTATTGCTCCCCATGTTCCATGCAATCTATTGACACTAACCTCCTTATTGTTCCCTGCATAAAATTCGTGATCTCCCAATTCTGGACATTTTCACTAACTTGTAATGGCTCAGGATGCAGAGGACGATCTTGGCATCTTTGATGTTTGACCAAGCTCTAAGTGATCCATGGTACCTACTTCTGCCGTTTTCATGGCCATTGGAACAAATTGTTCTTATCTGGCACATAGTAGGTGCTTAATGAATGTTAACTGAGTGACTATCCCCTCTGCCGCCCAGCTGAAAATGGGCTGGATCTTGATATTTCACCTTTTTGGGGATATGGGCAAAGGCTTTTTTATATGCTTTCCTTCTACTTGTTAATTTTTTCAAGGGCAATATGAGTAGATTTTAGTTTGCAAAACATTTGAAACTTTTTGGAGTGTTAGGTGCTAAAAACAGGTGGAAATGATAGTTTTCCATATGCAAGGCCCAGAAAAGACAGTATAAGGACAATTCTATTTTGACAATGGTTGTGCTGCCCACTTTAGAATCAGAGATGCAACTGCAGACTATGTCTTTTCCCATTAGCTCATTGAATCCATTCCCTATTCAGGGCCAAATGCATTTCACAGGCACAGGACAGAATTTCTGACCTTAATCAACCTTCTCAATCAGGTGGATTAATGCTTGTGGTCAGGACAATTCTGTGCCAAGAAGTGCAAAGCACCTTACCCACCTTAACTGGTTAATCTCATTAACATCCAGGGGAAAAAGAGGCAAAGGCACCAAAGTCTGTTGTTTTCCCTGGCTTTGCCTAAGGAGAAAGTCTTCAGTCCAGAGAACTTGGCTCAGGCATTCTGGGTGAGTCAGTAGCAGACCAGGGAAAAGAAACTGAGTTTCCTAATCAAGCCCAGGCAGAGCCCTCTCTGCCAATTCATTCACATCATGGGATCTTAGAATTGGAAGGGGTCTTAGCAATTATTTAGTGCAACTCCTTTATTGCATAGAAAGGAAAACTGAGGCCAGACAGAAGTTTCTTGGCCAAGGTCACACACTGTCGAAATCAGGATTTGAACCCTGGTCTTTTAATACTAAATCTAATACTCTTACCACTCCACCATTCCTTCTCCTGCTTTCAAAGACAGTTTTCTTTCCTTTCCATGTGTGCATTAATTCATTCAGCAAATACTTATCAGGTGCTCAATGTGTACAGAACTCTGTACTAGTTGGGGGTAGGATACAGGGGAATGTAGAGATTAGATGAATCATTGGTCCTTTTCTCTGGAGCTCCTAATGTAGTCAAGTTCAGGCTTCCTTAGTTTTGAGAGCATTATTGCCTGGACCTTTGAGAACATACAGTCATTTCTGAATGCTTGTTTAGTGTGGAGAATATTTCTATCATTCTTTGTTTTACCCTTGCCTGACTCCTTAGCTTCCTGGGGTGGAAATCACTTTGAAGTTTTGTTCTAAACACTGTCTGTCTTCTATATAAGAGGAGAAGAATCTTACTGTATAGTCTGCAACCATGAGATCCAAATGCTCCTCTCCCTGAATGGCCACACTAGAAAATGTGCTCATCACCAAATTCATTCGGCTGTTTAATTATGAAGAACCAGATATCCATTCTCCAAGATGGTACAGTTGCACACCTCTGATGGGAGTTACTTGGTAGCTAAAGGTCTTTCTTTGCCCAGAGTTCTTTGGGAGAAAGTAAGTGGAATCACTAGGAGATATGACGTTGGAGGCAGCCTTGATATAGTAGAAACAACACTGGACTTGGGATCAGGAGATCTGGGCTCACATTCTGGCTCCCATAGTTATTAGCAAGATGATTTTGGGTAAGAAGGCAAAGGTGGCAGAGTGCAAAGAGCCCTGGGCTTGGAGTCAGAGATGGATTTGATTATTCTCTCTGCCACATTCTCCCTATGGGCCCTGAACAAAGCACTGACCTGGGCCTCAGTTAACTCATCTATAAAACGAAGGCTTCGGGCTCGATGCTTTCTAAGGTTCCTTCCATATACATACATCCCAAACAAGAAGTCGATTCACCAATTTGAGCTTCAGTTTCATCTGTAAAATGGGACTAAAAATATGGGCATGATCTATCTGGCACTGAAGAAAGTAGTTTGTTGACCTTTAAGACCCATAGAAATCTGAGTTATTTGCATTATGGTTTTTCTTCCTTGCCTTTGTGGCCACCTGGCTTTCAAACTTTTTCATTGTTTTTTAATGTTGGGCTTAATTTTGGCAGGGAGAACTAGGGAGGTTGAGGTTGGAGAAGCCTCTTCTCCCTCCTCCCCTTCTTACTATTTTTCATAAACAAGTGAGCTTTCTGGCCAGATGTTTCTCTTTCCCCCGGTTCTTGCAGGGCTGTGCAGTTGGGCTGTCCGGCTAAAACTGAATAAATCTTTGTTTTATAGCTTCTTTGGTTCCTCACAACAAAAGCCTCAGGAAGAAACCAAATCTCTTAATCCTCTCAGTCTTACCCTTACATGACCCCTTAAATACAGTATTAACGGAAAGATATTAGAACTATTTTGCAGTGAGCCTTAAAGCACATTACAAAATATGTAGAGCCTGATACTGGATGGTTACTCATGTCTATATTTGATAGCAAAGGATCTGTGCCCCCTAGCAGGATGTCAATAAATCGTTTTCCTTCATTAACAGTATATTTTAAGTTATAAAAATATTAAGACACATTTTTAAAGTACATTGACATTGTGGAATGCTTCCCGAGCAAGGTGGCCAGGATTTAGAGGGCACTAGAAATTATTTGCAAATCAGTTGAAGAAATTGACTATTTACCTTAGAGAAGAGAAGATTTAGAAGGGGATAGAATTGCTGTGGGGTTGCAGAAAGAGACCTCGGCTTAGGCAGAGAAAGACAATTTGCACTTGAGTCTTGACTCTAATATTACTAGCTGTGTGACCTTAGGTAAGTTATTTTACCCCTCTGGGCCTCATTTTTCTCACTTAAAATAAAGAGGTTGGGCTAGATAGTCTCTAAGCCCATTATAACTTCAACATTTTGTGATTTTGTGTGCTACTGAAAAGGTTATCATTGGAAAAATGCAGAAAGGAGTTACACGGATACTGTAACAACATAAGGTGGTAGTTATGTGGCATAAAGGTGTTGGATCAAAATAAGATAAAATGAAGCCCTAAATGCTAGCAATTATTATTATTTTAATTTTTATTATAAGTTTAACCTTCCTATTAGCTATCCAATAGATGAATGGGTTGCCTTAGAGGAGGTAAGATTTCCATTATTAAAGGTCTTTCAAATAGGGGTTAGCATGACCACTTACTGGGAATTATGCAGAAGGTATTTGTGATTTCAGATATGACTTTTGTAAAGACATTTCCACTTTCACATTCTATGTTCCATGATTCTAAATCTCATTTCTCTTTCAGCTTCAACGTTCTATGTCTTAGGGCCCTTCCCAGCATTGACATTCTCTGCTCTGTATTTGAAAGTCCCTTCCAGACCTGAAATTCTTTGTTCCATGATTCTGAGACCCCTTCTAGCTCAGATATTGATAGGTTCATGGAATCTAGAGCAGGAAGGGATCTTAGAGGTCGTTGAGTCCAGCCTTGTCTTTTTACAGGTAAAGAAGCTGAGCCTTCGAGAAGGGAGGCAAAGGATACACGGAGAGTCAGTAAACAGTGGAGCCAGGAGTATCTGTGCTCTGATTCTCAGGCCCTTTCCATCTTGGACATTCTGTGACTCCACCATGAGGTAAGCTGTAGCCTGCAATAGGATGGCTTCAGACTTTCATTTCCATCTGTGTCCCTGATTTGACCATTGTTCTCCCAGCTTAAGTACTTGCAGAGTGAGACCACGTGACTCTGCCTTTGGAGGTCCTGTGAATGTGTATCCTTGAGAAATACCTGGAGACAGAAGATGAAGCAGCCCTGTAGAAAGACCTGAGGCGAAGGAAAAATGATCTCATGTTATTAGGAGCACACATGTTTCAATTCCTTTGGATGCTAATGGGGGCTGGCAGAAGGACAGCATTTTCTGGTCTGTTGGGGGGGATGCAGTCTTGTCCAACAGTAAACCAAAGTCAGAGCAAGTTGGACATCTGGGTCTAGTCTTTTGTATGTTCTGCTGACAATGGGAATAAAAAGGAGAAATAGGTTGTTGCTTCCTGTCTAAATCAGGATGAGAAGCTGTCCCTTCATTCAGATTCTGTAGTGAGCCCTGAGTGACATTGTGTGCTACACAGAAGTCTCCTTTTAATACTTGGCTTCTCTCCGTTGGGATTCTAACTTGTCTACCACGGTGCTGGCACTCAGGGCCTTTTCTTTATCTCCATGAACACTCAACTGCTCTGTGTTCCGTTCTCTTAGAGAGGCCTCTCTGGTCCTCAGTTTCTTCATCTGGAAGATGATAGGGCTGGATTAGATGCTCTTGAAAGATTCACAGGATTTAGAACCAGAAACTTAATAGCATCTAGTTTAGCTCCCTGATTATAAATGAGGAAGATGAGGGTGGTTCATGTTAATTGCAAGGGTTAGATTAAAAGTCCATGGGATTTAGAGCTAGAAGGGACCTCAAAAAATATTTTGTTTACCTACCTCTGTCTACAGGTGAATAAATGATCCTCAGACAGTAGAAGTGACTTGCCTTTCGGCATAGAACTACCAAGGAGCAGAGACAGGATGTGAACTCAGGTCCTCCCAATGCAAATGCTGTGCTAGTGTACTACAGAAGACGCACAATCTCCTGACTCCCTGTATATTTGCTATTTGCCCTCTTTGCCTGGACTCTCTTCATCTTTGATTCCTGTTTTCTCTGGCTTTCTCCAAGTCTCAGTTAAAATTCCACCTTTTGCAAGAAGCTATTTTCCAGTCTTCCTTAATATTTGGGACTTCCATGTGATATATTTTCAATTTATCTTGTATATAACTGACTTATATATAGTTTTTGTATGTTAGATTAGATTAGATTAGATTGTGAACTCCTTGAAGGCATCACACTGGATTCTTCTTCCTCCTCCTCCTTCTTCTTTCCTCCTCCTCATCCTTATTATTGTTGTTTTTTCTCCCCCTCTCCCTTCTTGCTCTTGTTCTTCCTCTTCCTCCTCATCCTTATTATTGCTCTTTTTTCTCTTCCTCTTCCTTCTTGTTCTTGCTCTTCCTCTCCTCCTCCTTCTTCTTAATTTCTACCATGTGAACATTGAATGTTGAGTCAGAGAACATGCATTCAAATCCCAAATCTCTTGCTTATTAATTGTGTGATCTTGGACAATTTTTCTTAATCTTTCTGGTTGTCTGTTTCCTCTTCTGTAAAATGACTCAGTTGACCTAGATGACTTCTAAGGTCTTTTTGTTTAGCTCAGATCCCAGGATTTTATTCTACTAAGTGTCAGACAGTATACCGGGCATTGGTGAAACACAAATGAGACCAAAATGAGACACTGCCTTCCATCAAATAATTTACATTCCATTGAAAGGATGCAACATTCATGTGGGGTTGGAAAGTAAAGGTAGGGGTCGAGGAAAGCAGTAGACCATTAGTCTTGAAGTCAGGAAGATTTGGGTTCAGGTCCTATATTAAGGCAGTATATGGAACAATGTCTAGAGACTTGGTTATAGGGTCAAGAAAACCTGAGTTCAAATCTGGTCTCAGACATTTAGTAGCTGTGTAACTATTGGCAAATTACTTAACCTCTGTCTGCTTTAGTTTCTTCAACTGTGAAATGGGGAGAATAATAGCACCTATCTCCCAGGATTGTTGTGAGGATGAAATGAGTCAACATATGCATTTAATAAATATTTGTTCCCTTCCTTCCCTTTTCCCCTTATATTCTAGTCATCCTTGTGAAAGGGAGCATGGAGTACTCTTGACAGTAAGGGTAAAGTTAGTAAGAGGGAAAAAATTTGATGGGGATACTGGGGATGGTGGAAGAAGAGAAAGAGTTCGGTTTTTGACATTTTGGGTTGAAGATGTTTATGAGCTATCTAATCAGAGATGCCTAGTATATTGTGGGAGATGTGAGGCTGGAGGTCAGAAGAGAGATTAGGACTGGCAAAATAGGTCTAAGAATCATCTGAACAGAGATAGCAATTGAATCTATGGGAGCTGATGATATCAGTAAGTGAAGTAGTATAGAGGGGGAAAAGAAAATGGCCCAGGACAGCGTGTTAAGGGGCAACTATGCTTAGTGGGCATCACCTAGGTGAAGATTCAGCAAATTGTACTGGAATAGTCAGAGATGTAGAAGGAGAACCTGGATAGAGCAAAGAATACCAAGGAATAGAGGATGATCTGCAGTGTCACAGCCTGCAGAGAGATCAAGAAGAACAAAGACTTTTGGCAATTAAAAGATTACTGAAAACTTTGAAAAGTGATGTTTCAGTAGGATAATGATGTCAGAAGCCAGACTACAGAGAGTTAAGAACAGTTTCTCTGAACTCAACTCTTTTAAAAATGTTATTTACTCATTTTAACATTCTCAAATTTTTTTGAGTTCTAAATTCTCTCCATTCCTTTGGCCCCTTGCCCATCCATTGAGAAAGCAAACATGATATCAAATATACATGTGAAATAATACAAAATGTATTTACATATTAGCCATGTTGTAAAAAAAACAAGAAAAATGAAATGAAAAAGCTATATGTACTCCAATTTGCACTCAGAATTCATAATTTGTCTCTCTAGAGGTAGATGACATTTTTCAACATGAATACTTTGGAACTGTCATGGAACATCATGTTGATCAGAGTTGTTAAATCTTTCACAGTTGAACATCATTATAATATTGCTGTTATTGGGTAAAATGAACTTCTGTTTCTGCTAACTTCATTCTGCATCAATTCATATGGGTCTTTCCAGGTTTTTCTGGAACTACCCCCCTCATAATTTCTTATAGTACAATAATATTCCATCACAAATATACCATAACTTGTTCAGCCATTCCCCAATTGATGGACATTTCCTTAATTTCCAATTCTTCACCAGTATAAAAAGAGTTAACATAAATATCTTTGTACAGATAGGTCCTCTTCCTTTTGTCTTTGGTCTCTTTGAGATGCAGACCTAGTAGTGGTGTTCCTGGGTCAAAGGGCATTCATAGTGTTATAGCCCTCTGGGCATAGTTCCAAATTTGAACACAACTCTTTCTTCATTTCTCTCAGTACAGTAGTATTCTATTTACTTTAAAATACCATATTTCATTCAGCCACTGTCCAATTGATGTGTACCTTCTCAGTTTTCTGTTCTTTGGTGTTATAAAAGTACTGCTACAGACATTTTTGAATATAAATGTAAATAAGGGTTTTTCTTCTTTCTTTGATTCTTTGGGAGTATAAGCCTCATAGTGGCACTATGGGTTCAAAGTGTATGTACAGTTTAATAACGTTAGGGGCATAGTTGCAAATTGCTTTCCAAAACATCTGGACCAATTCATGGCTCGCCTAAGAATATGCTAATGCCCATGTTTTCCTGCAGTCACTCCAACATTTGCCATTTTTCTTTTCTTTTTCAGATACTTTGCCAGTATGATGGGTGTGAGATAGAACTTCAGATTTGCTTTAGTTTAAAATGAACTAATTATTAATATTCCTGAGTGCTTTTTCATATATCTATTGGTGGCTTTGATTTCTTTCTCTGAAAACTGCCCATTCATTTCCTTTGACCGTTTATCAATTGGGAAATAGCTCATATTCTTATAAGTTGAGTTCCTTATATAACTTATAGAAACCTGCTGCCAAGATTTTTACTAGTTACCTGTTTCTCCTTTAACTTTTGCTAGATTTTTGTTGTTTTGGGAAAAAGAACTTTTTAAATTTTATGTAATCAAAAATTTCCATTTATTTCTGTGAGCCTCTCTATGCTTTGTTTGGTCAGTAACTCTTTCCTTATCAGTAGCTTGTACAGATAATCTTTACCTTACTTCTCTAATTTGTTTATGATGGTACCCTTTATGTCTAAGTCATGTTCCCACTTGGAGCTTTTATTGGTGTGCGGTATGATGTGTTGATCTATATTTAGTTTCTTCTAGACTGCTTTCCATTTTTCTTAGCAGCTTTCGTCTAATAGGGAGATCTTACCCCAACAGCTAGGGTTTTTACTTCCATATATTGTGTACTTAATCTATTAGATTGATCAAACTCCCTATTTCTCAACCAGTACCAAACTGTTTTTGATGGTTATTATTTTATGGTATAGTGTGATATCTGGTACAGCCTGTCCCTCTTCCCACTTTTTTCATTATTTCCTTGGATATTCTTAACCATTTGTTCCTCCAGATAAATTTAAGTATTTTTTTCTAGTGCTATAAAGTAATTCTCTTATAGTTTGATTGATATAACATTGAATAAGTAAATTAGGTAGCATTATTATTTTTATTATATTGGCTGGGCCCATTCATGATACTTCTAAAATAATTTAAATAAAACTTTCTCTGTAAAGTGCTTTTCGTAATTGTATTAATATAGTTCCTGTGTGTATCTTGGTAGGTAGATGCTGAAGTATTTTATATATTCTATAGTTAACATGAGTGGAATTTCTCTTTCTACTAATTTTTTTGGGGGGTTGGCTACTAACTTACAGAAATGGCAATGATTTGTGTGCATTTTATATTCTGCAACTTTTTAGAAGTTGTTTCAATTAATTGTAGTTGTTTATCTGAGGCTTTCTAAGTACACAAACATATCGTCTACAATAAAAATGATTGTTTTGTTTCTGATTTTTGCCTATGAGTATTCCCTCTGTTTCTTTTTCCTGGTTGTTTTGCTATAGCTTACATTCTGTAATCTTAAACTTCTAAAGAGAAAAGGGTCAAGATTTTTTAAAAAATCTGTGTTTCTTTGCGTTGTCATGCTGTAGACATGTCGTATGTCTTAGATGTCCCCAACAAGGACTAGTAAAATGTGGATCATGTATAGAACAGCTTTTTATTCCTCCCCCATAAAGGAAATGCTTAAGACACAGAAGACGTTCTGTAGAGAGGAATAAAAAGGGTGAGACTGTAAGTTATCTCTCCTTTTAAAGTCTGTTAAGTAAGTGACTCTTCCTTGTACAGTGGCCAATAAAGAAAGTACTTCATCATATTAAAGTGCAAAGTCCTTCAGGACTGAGCTGGAGCCCACATGACCCACTGGAAGTGACCCAGGGTTCTGCAGATCAGGATTACATTCTTTAGGAATCTGTGATTTTGTCAGTATGGTATTGTCTGCATTATTCCTCTATGACTTAATCGATGGTTCTTGAGAGTTTGTGTAGTCAAAAAAATCCATCATTTTGTGATGAGCCTCTCTGATGCTCCTTCCCAGCTTGGTGTGACCTGCCAGAGCTTCTGCCCCTATGGCTCAGTGTTGGAGAAACCAGGGTCATCTTCATGCTACAAAGAAGAGAGCAAGGAAGACTTGAATGAAGGGGGCATAAACATACTAAGTGTATCATGGGGTTGTAAGGAAGGCATTCTGCACCCCTCAAACTGTTACATAAGTCACAACTATAAGTAGTCTACAATAGTGAAGTTACTGTGGCTATAGAGTCTGGATAGAGACTGGCTCTTGGGTTCATTGACAAAGGGAACTCTTAGATTAGGAAACTGCCCGTCGTAATACAGGTCAATACCTTTTTTTCCAAATGATAGTTTTAGAGAGTTGCCTAGAACACTGAAATATTAAATGATTCATCCAGGGTCATATAGCCAATATGCGGCCAAAGTAAGACTTGGAACCTATTTTTCTGGCAATTGAGACCTACTGTTTAGCCCCTTTGCCACACTGCCTCTAATTATTATGGATAATTGCTGATTATTATTAATAAATTGGTTTCCATAACATGGAGAATAGGACTCTCATATAGTATATAACTGCTGAATGAATGACATCAAATTTAATTGAATCTAAGGAAGCAAGAGTTTTCTGACTGTAGGCTGGCAGGGTTTGTGTTGCCAAAAGGGTGTTATTGCTCTGGAGGTTGTGTGAATGTGGGGGAGGAGAGAGAATGCAATGTGAGTGTCAGGAGATATCAGAGAGATCAGTGCACAGTCTTCCTGGAAGCCAGGGAATCAACTCCAGCCTGAGAGCCATAGGCATGAGTCAGTTCAGTTCTGGTCAAAAGGGTCTGGTTATTGGGTTGGAGCTTTTATTCCCTTTTGGCAAGTGGAGAAGTACTCAGAGGATTAGAGTAATTGAGCTGGAATGTAGAGCATCTTTCTCAGAGAGGTCTTTCTTATTAATGAGGGCTAGAGATAGCCAGGCCTTCCTGAGAGTCTGTGGGGAACTCCTGGGAGGCCCACAGTAAACATGTGGGAAAAGGGGGAAGTCCCTCTTCCAGTGTCCCTCCCCTCAAGGATATAGAATATTAAAGCGACCTTCTATCATCTGATCAAGTACAAAACTCTTACTTTACAGTAAAAGAAACTGAGACCCAGAGAGGGGGAATGATTTGCTCAGGATCTTACAGAAAATTCATTGCAGAACTCCGACTTTCCTGACTCTCAGGCTAGATTTGTTTTCCGATTGCTGACATTCTGGGCTGCCTGCCATCCCTCCATGGCTGGGCCAGACAGTCATTGTTGTTGTCGTTGTTGGTCCTTCATTTTCGAAGAGGACCAATGATATCACAGGATGGTGTCTTGACTTGCATGTGAATTGGATTTAAGTGAGGTAGAGTTACACAAAGTCCTCAGCTTCTCTCTCTCTCTCTCTCTCTCTCTCTCTCTCTCTCTCTCTCTCTCAGAGTCATAAAAGTCTAGTGGCAATACACAAGTCAGCATGACTGGTGATGGCCTGGGATGCAGTGGGTGACCTTGGCGTCTTCGATGTCTGAACAAGCCCTAAGTGCTCCACAATGCCTGCTTCAGCCACTTTCATGGCTGTTTGAACATATTGTTCTCATTTGTCCCTTCTACCATGGGAAGTCTTCATGTGCTTGGGAGGGGGAGGGGTTAGTCATTCTCTAACTCACCAACTGTGTAACAGACCATAAAGGAGTGTTTGAAGAGATTCTCTTACTTGGCTAGGGGTTTGTCACTTGTTTTCAGTAATTGAGCAGTTGGAGACAGAGACTCATTTTTTTAAGTGAGGAAAGCCTTTAAAAGATATTTCAACACACTTTTGCTAAGTCCTTTCCATGTATAAGGTTTTATGATGGGCCCTGTGGAGATACAGAGAGGAATGAGACATGGTCTCTCTCCTGAAGAAGCTCACACTTAGTAGGAACGATAAGACAGGGACACAGCTGGTGAAGCTATGTAGGAGGAATATAAACAAAGTGATATAAATTCAGGTATAGGAAAGATTGCTGTTCTTTGGGACTGTCAGGGATGATGCAAGAAAGAAGTAGCATTTAGGTAGAATCTTAATGGCTGATTATATTTCAACAGAAAGATACTGTATGGATAACAGGGCCTGGTGAATTCTCTTTTTTTATCAACTCCTTTATTTTCTATTGGATTTCCTTGTGAGCTAGTGAATTGCCCATCACTGAAAGTGTCTAAGTAACTCCCAAATGCCACTTGTCAAACATGCAGAAAGTTTACTTTGGGAGTAAATTTGGGAGTAAATTGGGAGCAAAAAAAAATTACTTTGGGAGTAAATTTGATTTAGATGGTCTTAGAAGTCCCCTTCAATTTTAAGATTCTATGATTCATTTGTTTAAAACAAATTAAAAATGCTTAAAGGCAAACAGAAAAATTGTAATTATTATCAGAATAAGCTGTTTTTCCAATTTCATTTACTAACTATAACCAATCAAGTTATATAGAATACATTTTTATGTTCTTTTAGTTAACCAATGTCTTTAAACAAACAAAAAAATTGCTCATTTTCCATTTCTCCTTCAAATTTCCTTTTTTATGAAAAAGAAAATCAAAACACTTCTGTTTTATCCCATGAGTTCAAGAATTTGGAAAACTTGACACAATTCCAGAGTAAGACTGTGCTTTACAATGCACTCTTAATTGAAATTCCCAGATCCTAAGGCCTTGGCCACTGGGATGAGTTTCTTCCAAATTTATTCATGTGGAGCCTGTCTCTCATTTTCTGACTCTTGCCCTCTTACCTGTACATTATTTACCTTAGATCATGGGTGGGAAAGCTGAGGTCTGATCCATCAGCAGCTAAATATCACAGTATCTTAATAGTTAGATCAAAAAAGGAATTCTGGAATCAGGAGGTCCAGTCTCCTTTTTTCCTACCAGAAACCTGAAGGCTATAATGAAGAAATGATTTTGTCCATGTGGTTCAGCTTATAAGTAGCAGAAAAAGGATTCAAGCACAGGTCTTCTGACTTTGAATCTAGTTGCTTTATTTTCCATTTCATGCTTCCTTTTATTTAATGTGTGGTTGCCTAATTTCATCCAAACTGAAGAAAGATCTGTAAGAGACAGTATTTTTCTGGCAACACTAGGGAGACAAAACACATAAAAATTTTACAATGCTAGTGAATCACATTATCTTGGAAACTAGGCCAGGTTGGTATAATGCAGGGGTGGAGAACCTGTGGCCTCGAGGCTGCATGTGACCTTTTAGGTCCTCAAGGGTGACCCTTTGACTGAATCCAAACTTCACAGGAAAGTTCTTCTATTAAGAAGATTTGTTCTATGAAAGATAGATGAGTTTGTTCTGTGAAGATTGGATTCATTCAAAGGACTGCACTTGAGGACCTAGAGGACCACAGATGGCCTTGAGGCCACAAGGTCTCCCCTCCTGATGTAGTGGAAAGAGAACTGGGTTTAGATCTAAGGGACTTGTGTTCTAATTTCAGTTCTGACATATAGTACCCATGGGAATCTAGGTGGCACAGTAGAAAGACCATTGAACTGGAATCAGGAAGACTCATTCTCATGAGTTCAAATCTGGCCTCAGACATTTACTAAGTGCGTGACTTAAGCAAATCACTTGACCCTGTTGGCCTCAGTTTTTCTTGGAGAAGGAAATGTCAAACCACTCCAGTATCTTCACTAAGAAAACCTCAAATGGGGTCACAAAGAGTCGGACAAGATTGAGATGAGTCAACAACAAAAACAGCACCTGTGTGACCTTAGGAAAATCTCTTAAGATCTCTGTACCTCAGCTCCTTCCTCTATAAAGTCAAAAGGTTGGACTAGATGAATTCTAAAGTCTTCCCAGCTTTAAATTTATGATCCTATAACCTTTGGGATCACAGAACCATAACATTTTAGAGCAGAAAGGGCCTTAAATCACAAGATTAAAAATATTGTGGATGTAAGAGATCTTAGAAGCAGGGGTGTGATGGAGACAATTCAGACTGGTTTATGATAGCTCATTGTTGACTTTTTATTTTGAGCACTTATGCTTCAGAAAAAGGCATATGCTCCGAACCACGCTTCACTTTATTGTTTTGTTGATTTAGACTTAAGAAAGTGGTGGAGAAAATGCTAATAATGCAGATTAAATTTCAGAGTGTGTTCTGGGTGCATTTTTTCTCCCCTTGGAGATCTGGTTGTTAGACACCAACTAACACACCCTTTCTCAAAGGTTACCTAGTCCAAAGCCCGCATACTTTCACATGAGGATCCTGAAGCCCAGAGAGAAGAAATCCATTGCTTTAGGTAACAAAGAACATTATTAGCAGAGAAAGGTAGAACTCATTGCCAAAATGGCAGAAAGGTCAGTAAAGCTTTGATTCAGAGTGAGAAAGATGTCATTGTCTGCTAGAGTCAGAGTGCTCATAAAGATGAGGAATTTAAACTTGGTTAGCTGTTGTCAAAAGACTGAGTTGTGAGTGGCCTTTTCAAATTGGACACACATAAAAGCTGACTTTTAGTTGATGGAACTAGCTGCCATTCACAGTCTGTCATTTTGTGGTCCTGTTGAAAAGCACACTTTATCTGGAATCAGATGACCTGAGTTCAAATCCTTACTCTGCTTCTTCCTACCTGTAAGACCTTGGGAAAGTCATTTAACCTTTATAGGACTCAGTTTTCCCATTAGTAAAATGAGGGTGGTAGTATTGGATGGACTCTGCGATCCTTTTCAGTTTTTAGTCCTGATGACTTGCTCTCTTATGCTTAAGTTTGGCAGAAGAAAGTCCTTCTTCTCTGATGTCAGCTGACTTAGCAAACTAATGAACAGACCACATCCAACCTAGGGAAATCAGCACATTATCTGTAGCTTATTTCTCCCACCTTTAAGAAAGCACATATTGAAAGTCACAGAATTATAGAAACAGTGCTGCAAATGTAGGTAAATGATGCTCATATTCCATTTACGAGTGTAACCCCTCGAAACCTTTGGAGCCAGGCTTGCTAAACTTTCTCTCTATGAAATTCTGGAGTCCAGCTAGACTTCCCATATTGGTCAGTGTCACTGGCCACAAGGTGGCCACCCTACTCCACAGTGCCAATCGACATTTTCTGATGCCTTCTCTAATCTATGTCTTTACCTACTTACCTTTTCATTGACTTCCTCTCTGTAGGTGAAAGCTTCTACCAACTCTTCAAACTAAAGACTGACTGATATTGACCTTCCAGCTTCCACCCCTTCTCCCACCTCTGGTTCATACCTACTTTCCCCTCTGAATTCCTCATTGAAAATGTGTATTTTCAGCTTCTTCCCTAGGTTAGCCCCATATCTCTTTCATATACCTTACCACTGGTAGAGTCCTTAAAAATACATTAAGTTTCTGTGCCTGGTACTATATAAACTGTTATACCCAGTGATTAAACAGACCCAGTCCTTGCCATGTAAATTCTCATATTTGACATATTCTTCTGAATTAGGCAGACGAGTCTATCACTAGTTGGCTGTAGACCCTTTGGAAGTCTCTTTTTCTCTCAAGGACCAAGTTTTTCATATCTGAAAAATAAAGGGGTTGGACTACAAACACCTTCTAGCTCCAACATTCTGACATTTTCCCTTAAAAGTATAAACAATATTATGAGACCTTAGACATTCACGCAAGAACTAATCATTATAGTTAGCTTTAGTTTTAACATGTACTCAAATGCTAACTCTTATAGTCTGACAATAGTCAGTAGCTATAGGAAAACTGAATAATGGAATTACATTACTCCCAAGTCTCTAAAATACACTATTTTAGGTGTCTTAAAATGTTTATAAAGTGTCTTTATTTTATAGACTTAAAATAATTGAGTCACGTTATATTTCTCCCATTTTTGCATGCATGAACCCGGAAAGCCTAGAAATAAAAGTGTTAGCACCAAAAAAAGGTCCTTTCTTTTTCTACTTTTCTGTGATTATGGTAATAAAGGTAGCCCACACTTTTGAGACACTTTAAGATTTGCAGTTTATTTCTCACAACAACTGAAGGAGGTAGATGTTGTAAATGTTACTTTTTATAGATGAAAGAACTGAGACTCCAAAGGGTAAAATGACTTGCTCATGGCTGTCAAAAACGCTCCACCTCTGATATTCGATGTTTTACAGACCAACAAAGAATAATTCAGATAAAAATGTAAAGATTAAATACTGAATATGTTTTGGCCTGAGGTGAAGTGATTTTTAGTCTGATAAATGGGGGAGACTTGTGGCAATGTCTTGTTTGTATAGTGTGATTAGGGTAATTTATAATATCCCACATTTTAGGAAATACTCTGGAACTCTTAGGGAAATTTATTTAATATCCCCACTCTTTTTTTTTCTCCTGGCATCAATTCCCCAAAATTTCAGATAAAACTGTCCTGTATATCCTGGTCATCTTTCTCAACATCACCAGCTCAACAGCATTCCAGCTAGATATTAACATATTTCGAGTTTAATTAGAGAGAAGGATTTTTACACTTTTACATTTCTAGTGCAAAAATGTCCAGTGGTTTGTTCATAATAGGCATCTACAAATATTTGATTAATTGATGGGTACAAATATTTGACAACATCCTTTAAGAATTATTGATGCTTATTTTGTTTATATGACTTTCATTTCTGAACATTATCTCTCTTCTCTCCATTACTCAACAAATACCTTTAAAACAGAGATTAAAAAAGGGGGGAGCAGTTTAATAAAACCAACCACTGTTTCAACTGTGTATTCTGGACTTATTGCTACCATGTAATAATTTTTCCTTTTTCAAATTCATTGGATTAAAATTTTCCACTTAATATCAGAGTGGTTCTTCTTTCTCCTTTCCCAAGGAGTTTAAGTATCTGGCTCATACCTTCCTCTCCTACCCATCTCTTGTCCTTACCTTACACTAAGGAGATTCAATATCCATATTAATGCTTCTTCAAACTTCCTAATTTCTCAATTCTTCAATATTCCTAAATAACATTACTATTATTTCATTCCGTCTCCCCATACACAGCTGTGGTTGCACTTTGGATGTCATCTTTACCCATAAACTTCCCACTTAAAAAAACCCAAACCAAAAAACGAAAGCAAACCAAACCCATACTCCCCCCTCTAATGTTCCTCTTTCTGACAGTAATCCTGTATCTTCAATATCTCATCAATATCATCACTATCAATACCTTCATCTTTCTTAAACCTATTCTTGAACCTCTTCCTAATAGTTTCACCCCTCAAATATTTCTCAGGCCATCACCTCTTCTGTGCTTCTTTTTTTATTCCAATTTCAGCTCCATATTGTCATCAACTCTCAAACACCTTACTAAATACTAGCCTTGGCTTACTCCTTTCATCTGTCTGCTCCCTCTATTTCTGTTCATATGCACCTGAACAGAAATGGATGCACAGAACAATTGTGTTGACTCAGTGTAATTCATGTGATCCAAATTCAACTAGCTCCTCACTATGTACAGCCAGACAGTCCTTTTATTGCTACCTGGTTTTAGTTTTCCCCAGAATCTGTTCCAAACCTCATCTTCTTTTCTAATATCTTCCATAACTTTTCCCTCCTCATTTTCTCAGATGAGAACCTTGTCTCTTGCATTATTGAGAAAATTGAGACCACTTGATCTGAGTTGCCTATTCTGCCCTTCTCTTTATTGCAAATCCTATTGACCTTTATGCCATAGTTGCTCCTCCTTTTCTCAAGTCTCTGACAATGAAATGGCTCTTGTCCTTGCCAAAACCAACCTCCCTCAATGTCCTCTTGATCTCCTTCTCAGAGATCAAGAGGACAAGATTGAATTAGTATCTCTCTATCTATGGGTTCCTTCTATGCTACCTTCAAATCTGTGCAAGTCTCCTCATCCTTAGGCAAAGAAAAACTTCAGGAGATCTTCTCATCCCTTCCCACTAGCATCCTACATCTCTCCTCCCTCTTTTAGCCAAACTCCTAGAAAGAGTTGTGTACTATCATTGCCTCCCTTCATCACTTACCTTACCTGTTCTTTCCAAAGTTACTAATCAATTCTTTCCTAGTCAGTCAGTAAACAAACATTTATTAAGCACTTACTATGCTCCAAGTATTGTTCTAAGTACTAGGAATAGAAAAAGAGGTGAAAAACAGTCTTTGCTTTCAAGGGGGATAAAAATTAAATGGGAAAGATAACCTGTGAACATTCCTGTCCAAATAAGATATGTACTGGAGAACTTGGAGATGATGTCCCAGGGAAGATTCTAACATTAATGAGGATCGGGGAAAGCTTCTTCCATAAGGTGAGATTTTAGCTGGTACTTGAAGGAAAGCAGCGAATCCAGGAGGCAGAGATGAAGAGCATTCCTGGCATGGTGGACATCCAGTGAAAATACACGGGTTTGGTAGATGGAATGTTTTGTGTGATGAATCGCACTGAGATCTGTATCTTTGGATTGCACAGTATATAGAGGGAAGTAAAGTATATATACATGCACACACATACACACACATATATATGTATATACACACATGTATAGCCATGCACATATAAATATACATACACATACATATATGCACATACATAAACATGCACACATAGATATAGATGTCGATATAGATGTCGATACAGATACAGATATAGATATAGATAAACGGAGATGTAGACGGAGATGTAGATGTTGACATAGACATAGACGTAGATGTAGATGTAGATATAGATATAGATAGACATAGGGCTGGCAAGGTAGCTTTGCAAACCAAACAGGATTTTATGTTTCTTTCTAGAGGTATTAACCGCTGGAGTTTTTTGAATAGGTTGGAGGGAGTGGTGAGACCTGTACTTTAAGGAAATCACTTCCACAGCTGAATGGGAACATGGATTGGAGTGGGGAGAGACTTGAGACAGGGAGATCAACTCCTATCCTCAAAGCAGAGGACTTCAACGACTACACCTTAACTCCCCACTCCCTTAATTTATGCATTTTCTATGACCTACTTCAGCTACAGACACACAGATGGTGTTATCTTTGATCTTATCATCACCCACAAGTGTTCTACTTCTGTGCTTATAAACTCTGAAATTCCTTAATTTGATTATAGTCTTTTGTCTTTCCAGTTTCCCTTGTGCTTTATATTTAAGCCTGATTATTTTTTTGTACTCACTTCTATCCCTCAAATCTTTCCTAGACCATCATCCCTGTACTGGCTATACTTTCTTCCCTTTCTCATCTTGACTCCTTGGTGACCTTGTTCAACTCTGCACTATCTTCTATTCTCTAGTTCCTTGCTTACTTATCCTATCACCAATCTTGTGCTGCCAAATCCTACCATTTGCTACCTTCACTCCTGTGCAGATACTGCTACTTGAAGTCAGAGAAATCACGAAACCACACTGACCAAGTTCACAAGAAATTTGTTACATAATTTTAACTGGGCCCTCACTGCTACAAGGCAATTCTCTTACACCTTATTAATTAATTCACTATTTCTCACCACAGCACTATGTCAAAATCTTTTTGTCCCTTCTCATACCTCTCCTGGCTCTCTACTCTCCAACCCTCTCACTTGAGAAACTTGCCTTATATTTCACTGATAAAAATTGAAACCATCCATGGAAACCTTTCTCTTCTCCCTTTCTACTCCTCTCCTAGAACCCAGATGTCTCTATCACACTCTTCTCATTCATCCTTCCATTCCTCTGTTATGTGTGTGTGTGTGTGTGTGTGTATGTGTGTGTGTATTCTCTTAGTACACCCATTGGTGGGGTAGTTTTTTATCTGGTCTTCAAAATAGTCTGTGTCTTTTCTCAACAATTTATCTGAGAGACTGTCCCTTTACAAGTGACTTTCTATCAGTTTTCTTATGCAATTTTTTCTCTACCCTTTTTATCAGCTGAACTGTTCACATACAAAAAGAGTAGTGTCTTAGATTTGAATTTTTCATATTCTTTGTTTAGGTTGCAGTAATATTTTATGATACTCTTTACCACATTTTGTTTAGCTAGTTCCCAAATGAGTGACTTCTACTTTGTTTCTAATTCCTTGCTTCCTTGAAAAGTGAATGTTCAGCAAATCAGACATTGGTGGAAAGGGAAAGGGATTGCGATATCTTGAGATCTTCCTAGCATCCACTGTTGGTTGGACCATTTGGATTAATAACATTTCCTATTTTGTGAATTCAAATAAATGTGCCTATAAATGATAATGAATTCCATGGAAAAAGCACTCAATCAAAATGCCAAATGAATACCAAATGTTATCCTAACCCCAAGTCATGATTTTAAAAGTTTGAATTTATGGATGAGGGGAAAGCATTTGTTAGAGTTCTTGAGGGAATCACACTCTTCTGGAAACTTGGGGCTTATTATTAATATTTTATTAAGGTGGTAAAAGCCAGGTCAAAGCTTAAAATGCTATTAAAATTCATATGTATACCTATACATATATACATTTCCAAATGAAACTAATAAATAATAGTTTTGAAGAAATGCTTTACTAGTTTTGATCCTCTGAATCAGAAGGCCAGTGGAGTCAGACAAACTCTTGCTTCCAAGGCTTCTTGGGAGTAACTGGAGACTAGACCACCCTGGTCTTTGATTGTTCCATCCTTTGTGGGTGCAGTGTTTGTGTTCCACTGGGTGAATGTATGTCTTTGGCTATCTACAACTTCTGTTGGGGGTAAATGCATGAAAGAAAAATATCTATGGATAGACCTGTAATCGTCCAGTCTTTAGAAATCTCTCTGGTTGTTTATTTGGGTCTCTGATGACTTTTAATTATACTTAAAAGTCCATTTGTTTATTTCAGAGACAGCCCAGAAGAGAGGAGAAAATATCCCACAGCCCTGGTGAGTTTAGTGAGCAGTCTGTCCCTTCTTTTAAGGAACACTGTAAACGACTCAGAAGTGACTGCCAGCTTATTATCTAACTCAGCCTGAAGTGACTTCATGGAAAACAGCAGCAGTACTGTTTGCCAAAAACAAACTCAGGCGCATGTATTGACTTTAAAAAAAGGGAGGGAGGAATGAAAGAGAGGAGGAAAAAACAGAAGGAAGAAAGAGGGAAAGGAAGATAAGAAGGAAAGGAAGGAAAATAGGAAAAAGAAAGGAAGGGAAGAAGGAAGGAAAGAAAGAAAGGAGAAAAGAAAGGTGCCTTCTGTTCTCTAGAACAGTGTGGTCTCCAAAATGGGGATGGTGGTCTTACCCCAAGGGACAATGAAGAGTGGGAAGACAGGGCGAATCCATCCTTATTGCAATAGTCAATTGTGGGGCTTGTCATCAACACAATAATACTTACCCCAATTTTTTGTAATACTGACACTCTTTCCCTCTGCTGTGCAAGCTCCCGACTCACCCCTTCTGAACTGGGCATTCTCTCTAAGGCAGTTATTACTTAAGCTCACATTGTCCCCAGTGCCTGGGCAGATACCATTGGGCCAATTTTGTTCTCACTCTCTATATCCCCAGATGACCTCATGACTGTGACAGGCATGGGAGAGGTAGATTTTGCTTTGAGGTCAATGACTGGTGAGGAAGAGCCCCATCCCTCTTTGTTTCTGTTGGGTCAATCACATAGGCATGGAAAGATTATGATCTGGATCCCATTTTGATATATAATCCTACTACCCCCAACCAAAACAAAAACTGCCTTCTCTTTAAGCTTCCTTCTTACTGCTAAGGACATCATCATCCCAGGTTTTCACAATATTAATATCATCTCCAACTGATCAATCTCCCCCACCTCCCTTATCCAATCAGTTGTCAAATCTTTTTGGTTCCACCCACCCCGCTTCTTTCACCCTATCCTCTTTTATTTACTCATACAGCTGGAGCATGGGGGAATGGGGGAGAGTGTTAAGGGAGGACCAGCACCTCTGGTGTCAAAACCTGTTAAAAGGTGCTCAGCCACCTTTGGTGTCTGACTGGTCACCCATCTCTCACCCGTGGCTCTGAGAAGCTGTTGCATACCAGCAACCACACCCTGGTAAAACCATCTCAGCAGACAGGCTAAAGCAGGTTGAGGGGAACCGACAAGCCCCAAACCCATAGGGGAGCTGGTCTTTCCCAAGCATGTGAAAACCTCTCCCCAGGAAAATGGATGAATGGCCATGAAGATGGCTGAAGTAGTCATTGTAAAGGACTTAGAGCTTGGTCAGACATCAAAGATACCAAGTTTATCCACCGAATCCTGGGCCATTGCCAGTCATTCTGACTTTTGTCCTGCTACTGGACTTTGGTGACTTTGGAAGAGAGAGTGAGGCTGGCGCTTTGTGCAACTCTGCCTCACTTCAGTCCAAGTCCTGGACAAATCAAGACAGCCTCCTATGATGTCATCGGTCTTCTTCAGAAACGAAAGACAAAGCACAGCAACAAAACTCAACCATCCAGCACACGAATTCAGCCCTCATCCCCTCTGGCCTGGATGCTTACAATAGCCTCCTAATTGGTTTTTGGGTTGCCCAGCCATTCTCTATATAGCTGCCCATGTGTTTTTGCTAAAGCACGGATCTGACTGTGTCACTCATCTGCTCAGTCATCTGGCAGTTCTTTATTGGGTCTAGGAGAAACTATTATTTTATCTCTTTAAATATTAAATCTCATTTACAAATACATATTTTATGTAAATATTACAATTTTCATAAGCATTAGGACAGTAGTGCTGCTAAAGGTAAAACTATTGGAAGTTAAATATTTTTGATTGATAAAAGTGATCAGAAAAATTTGTAGACTGCTATTCTCGTTTTCCTCAAGAATTTCCCCCTTGATTTGTGCTTGTCTTTTCAAATTCCCTCTTTTCAGTATCTAGCTCATGTTGAGGAAAGCCCTGGTATAATATAGTATTCCAGTTGTTTACCAGGAGACACACATTTTTCTGATCTTGAAGATGGGGGGACAATTTTGGCTCAGGGGTCTTGAGTCCTGTCCTTTCCTTAATGCTCTCATGAACTTAAGGCACGAGGGAGCACTTCCCTCTACTTCCCCCAGGGAAAGAGAGAGTCCTTCCAAGGAGCAATAAATAGGTTTCTCCAACTCAATTGAAAGGGAATTGGGGCCGGCTGTTTTGTCTTGCTTTGTTTTGGTTCTTTTCAGTGAGTGCAGAGTTTTGCTGTGTGGGGAGCGACCAACATTTTCTGCAGCTGGTGGAAATTTAGGTTTGTTCTTTTGGAAATGTTCTCTCAGGCTCTCTAGAGTCTCCAGGCAAGAATGATGTTTTGCTTTGTGTATCGAAATGCTTCATGCAAGAATATTAGTTTGGTCCAAAAGAAAAGAGTGGTTGAATCAATTGCTGTTGGAAATAGACCATTTTACTCATCAGATTTAGAGCTGGGAGGGATCTTAGATCTCATCTAGCCTCAATCC
The DNA here is from genome assembly GCA_028646575.1 of Pseudocheirus occidentalis. Taxonomy (NCBI): domain Eukaryota; kingdom Metazoa; phylum Chordata; class Mammalia; order Diprotodontia; family Pseudocheiridae; genus Pseudocheirus; species Pseudocheirus occidentalis. The sequence continues at coordinate 5,985,898 of CM053595.1, read as the reverse complement.
ATTGTTGTAAGGGTGGAGAAATGATTCTGTCTAAGGTCATGCAAGTAGCAAGCAACAGGGTTAGGACCCAGATCCTTTGACTCCAGATATTAATAATAATAGTTAATATTTATATGGCACTTTGAGATTTGCAAAGAATCTCACCTGTGTTATCTGATTCTTCTAATAACCTGGTCAAGTAGGTACAATGACCATCCTTATCTTATAGATAGGAAATTGAGGCTGGGATTAGTTTTACTCCCCCAACCCCTTTTAGTTTCTTCCAAAACTCAACTGGAACACTCCTTTCTACATGAAGCCTTCCTTGAGCCCTACAAATCCCATCCCCCAAAAAGCTAGGATATCTGCTGAAATTACATTGCATTTATTTATATCTGCATGTGTTATATTTCCTCCCACTCCACCCTGTAGAACGTAGGATGATTGAGGATAGGAACAATTTCATGTATGCTATGGTAGCCCCAGCACTTTGCCTGTGCCTGGCACGTAGGCTCTTATTTTGTTGTTTGTCCCTCATTTTTGAAGAGGACCAATGACATCATGGCATGATATCTTCTTCTTCTTCTTCTTCTTCTTCTTCTTCTTCTTCTTCTTCTCCTCCTCCTCCTCCTCCTCCTCCTACTACTACTACTACTACTACTACTACTACTTCTTCTTCTTCTTCTTCTTCTTCTTCTTCTTCTTCTTCTTCTTCTTCTTCTTCTTCTTTGCTTTTTTGAGGAGGGAAGGCAGGGCAATTGGGGTTAAGTGACTTGCACAAAGTCATGCAGCTAGTAAAATGTTAAGTGCCTGAGGACGGATTTGAACTCAGTCCTCCTATCTCCAGGGCACCTGGGCTGGTGCTCTGTTCACTGCTCCACCTAGCCGCCCCAGATGTCTTCTTTTTAAATTAATATTTTTATTTAAAGTTTGGGTCCCAAATTTTCACTCCCTTTTCCTCTCCCTGAGATGGTAAGCAGATAGAGGTTATGAATGTGCAATTATGTATAACATTTCTAATTTAGTAATTTTGTACAAGAAGACTTGAATAAAAGGAAAAAAGAAAGAAAGCTAAAAATAGCATGTTTCCATCTGTATTCAAACAATATCGGTTCTTTCTCCGCAGGCAGATAGTTTGCTTCATCATTAGTCTTTTGGGATTGTCTTGGATCATTGTATTGCTGAGAATAGCTAAGTCATTGACAGTTCTTCATCAAACAATATTGGTATAACTGTACATTCTCTGGGTTCTATTCACTGTGCATCAGTTTATGCAATTTTTCCAGATTTTTCTGAAATCATTCCACTTGTCATTTCTTATAGCACAATAATATTCCATTACAATCATATACCACAACTTGTTTAGCCATTCCCCAATCAATGGGAATCCCTTTGATTCCCAATTCTTAGCCACCACAGAAAGAGCTGCTATTAAACATTTTTGTACAAATAGGTCCTTTCTCTTTTTCTGGATGTGTTTGGAATATATACCTAAGAGTGGAATTGTGGGATCAAAGGGTATGCACACAGGATAGGCACTTGGGATATAGTTCTAAATTGTTTTCCAGAGTGGCTGAATCAGTTCATAATGCCACCAACAGTACATTAGCATCCTGGTTCTCCCACATTGCTTCCAACATCCAACATTTTCTTTTTTTGTTTTCATATTTAGCCAATCTGATAGGTGTGAAGTGGTACCTCAGAGTGGGATGATGTCTTGACTTGTATGTGAATTGGATTTAAGTGGCAGAATTGTGAAAAGTTGTTGGCCCCACTTCCTCTTCCAGAGTTATTAAAGTATAGTGGCAGGACAAAAGTCAGGATAACTGACAATGGTCCAGGAAGCATCTTCAATGGCTGACCAAGCTCTAAATGCTTGCTATGTTCATGGCCAATGGAACAAATTGTTCTCATTTACCCATAAGTTTTCACATCATTGGGGTAGACATGCCCCTAACTTACTCTTGGCTTTGGGGCCTGTAGATCTTCAACCTGTATGCACAGACAGTTTACTGGGGTGTGGTCACTGTGTATCAAAAGCTCCTTAAAATCACAGGTAAGAGTTGGGAGAAGGTGGACAGCAAAGGTGATTGAGTGGCTCTGAAAAGGACTTGGTATGCTCTCACACCAGAGGGGCTGGTCCTCCCTGAACACCCCCTTATCCCAGGCTCTTAATAAATACCTGTTGATTGGTTCCATGGCTATCACTTCCCTATCTCTCAAACTTAAATTGTTTAAGTATTATGTTACTTCTCCTTTTGTCAATACTTCAAATATTCATGATTTCAAAGGTAGATATCCTCTCTATACTGCTACAGATAATAACTGAAATTTAAATATTGTTTTAAGATTTGCAAAGCTTTGTGTGTGTGTGTGTTCTCACTTTATTCTTCCAACTACCTTGTGAATTAGATGATAATGTGAGTCCCCTTTTACAATGAGTAAATCGAAGTCAGAGAGGCTAATGAGTTTCTCAGGGTTACACAGATAGTGAGATTTGGTACCAGGTTTAACCTGACTCTGTGTCCTGTGCTTAGCCCTCTATACCTAAATACTCAGTCTTCTTGAGTTTTTGTGGCTTAAGCATTCATTCTCTGGGGGGCAGCCTTTCAGAGACAGGCCTCTCTGAATTCTAGGTTGGTTCTGTGATGACATACCCAAGTCCATCACTGGGGCCTTTCTCAGCCTTCATTGCTAGTTTGGTCTTGCTGAGCTTTTATTCTGCTGACAGTCTTGGGAAGACCAAGGGCCTTCCTGACAATGAGGCATTGGAGGAGTATGGCAGTAAGAGGAAAAATAATTTAAAGAATCCAATTACACACGCACACACATAGGCAGCTTGGGGTAGCATGAGGAGCAATGACTTTAGGGTTCCAAGACTTGAGTTTGAGTGCCGATTCCAAAACTTCGATGAACAAAAGAATGAAAAAATAAAGCATTTTAAATATTTACAACGCTTTGCTAAATGCTGTGGGGATAAAGAGGGAAAAAAAAAGATGGTCCCTACATAATGCAGAGTTTATTAACCTCTCTGAGCCTCAGTTTCCCCATCTGCAACATGAGAGAGGGTTACACTGTAAAGTGGACCCTTCCGTCTCTTAAATCCTATCATCACCTCTTATGGGTGACACTAGTGATCATCCCTCCCTCCCAGAGCTGTTGGAAAGAAAATGTTTTGTAATCCTTAAAGGGCTAGACAATTGGGAGGTGTTATTTTTATAGAATCCTTTGAAGTCTACAAAGGACTTTACAGAAATGATCTCATTTGAGGCTCACAAAAACCCTGGAAAATCAGTGGTGCTGAGATTAGCACCCCTATTTTTCATATGAAGAAGCCATACCTCAGATGAGAGGGGCTCTGGCTTACTGAGGGCCCCAGAGCCAGGAAGGATCAGAGCCCGGCAGCAGGTCCTCAACCTCCCAATCCTATGCTCTTCTCCTTGCTCCATGTTGCCTCAGAACAGATGACAAGTTGTTGCTTCCAGAAGGAAATCCGCCCCACGGTTGATGTCCTTCGGACTTCATCTTGTGAAGTGAGTTCAAGGTCAGTCTTTGCTGAGTACAGAGCCGGCTTTGTGAACATTAAATGTGCTTTCCGTGGGATAATTAAACCTTTTTGTCTCAGGCCCTCCGGGGGCTCTCAATTAGTAACGTCCTGGTGCCTATAAGTGACAGGAACTGCTGGAAATGCATGCGTACCTTCTCTGAAATGGCCCGGTTCTATGACATTGTGCTGCTTCCTTGGACGCGGCATTCTCAATGACTGGGCTTTAATGGGGGGACTATATCAAAATGCCTGGATTCTTCACGTTCAGGGGCCCCGCGGGAGACGTCCTCCTGTTTCCTATAGCTCTTTGTTGCGCTAATTGAAGCCATAATAATAGTGGCTGGCATTTATGCGGCCCTTTGGGGTTACAAAGCCTTTTTACAGCCATCGTATCATTTCATTCTCCACCAGCCAGTGAAGGAGAAAGGCCGGCGGCTAATACCCCTTTTTACATATGGGGAAACTGAGGCTCAAAGAGATAATGAAGCCACACGGCTATTGAGTGTCAAAACTGGAAGTCTAAGCTCAGCGCTCTTCCCACAATGCCATGCTGCTGAATCACTGATAATAATAATAATAATAACAATAACAATAATAATAATAAACGTACTGCGCCGCCCTGAAGAAGCCCTTCTACTTCTGCATGTGTAAAATGTATTTGTTAAAGTGAAAACAATGCGGAGTTCTGACACTGAGTACTGGCTTCAAATGCTAACTCTGTGAATGAAGAATTGTGTGAGCTTGCACCCGCCCTTCACTCACTCGGGCCTCGGCTCTCTGGGCTGTAAGAAGGCGGGCGGGGCTGCATCGAAGGCCGTCCCCGATATTCTGTAATTCGGCTGTTTGGGAGTGGAGAGCCGCGCTTTGCTCTTTTGATTTTCATCTTCAGCGCCTTCCCTGGCGATTTGTACAAAGAACTTAATAAATGTCGCCCGCTTGGATTGAGTCGGTGCGCCGTTAGGCCTTTGCTGTGCTGGGTCCGAGCGTTAGCTCCGCTCTGCTCGGTCCCTGCAGCCACGCTGGTGTCTCACCATCTTCTTCATCAAACTTTCCCCTCCTCCCCACTCCTTCAGCATCACACCCTCGGCTAAGCTGCATTTCCTGTTGTTCCAGCTTCGTTTCTTGGGTTGTTCTGGAACCTCCAATATCAATCTCACCTCTCAGGGTCCTCAGGGGATTCAATCTGGAAGAGCGGCACCTCCTCTACATTTTCGTCATTTCTCCATTCCTAATGAAGCGAGATTCCCCGGACACTCTCCTCTGATGGTTCAGGGCTGTGCTGACCCTGGACTCTCAGAAGTAAAGACCACTGAGCACCGGTCCAGATTACATGTTCCTGCCGTCCTAGCTGAGTGCAGAGAGGCTCATCCTCCCCCAGGCGGATTTTGTTAGGCTGGGAACAGCTTCTCATGAAATAATTTCCCTAAGTGTGGAGAGGTTTTCTTTTATATGGGTGAAGGAAATACCATTAATGAAATAGTAATTTCTTGAAGTATCAAGAGGGGGAGGAAGAAGGAAGCAAAAAAGGAAGGAAGAGAAGAGAAATACTGTATGTTATTTTTTTGTCTTGGGGAATTTTTCCATATTGACACTTTTTTTTCACATGTGCTCCCAGGGGAATTAGCTGTGCCTAACTCCAGATGTGGTGCTTTTGAAAATGTAGAGGCTTTGGTGAAAGGGAAGAACTGAGTGTCCTGGGGAGAGCTGCGAATTGAGAAAGAAGCCCTCCCAGGCTGCCCTGCTATACTTCCTTGCCAGGTTTTTCTTCCTATTGGCCCATCATGGCTGTTGCAGTCCCAGATTTCTCTGGACCTGGGCCTTCCACTTAGGGCCACTGAAGAGAAATGTTGAATGAGATAGAATGGGACTGGAGGCAGCAAACTTCAAGCTACCAAAGGCATTTTTTTCTTTATTGAGAGAGACATTTAAGCATGACACTCCATTTACACACACATACACACATACATATGTATATTATATATAATATACCCATGCATGTCTATACACACAAACACATATGCACACACAATACACACTGCACAAACACACATAAGTATGTCACAATGCACACACATGTATATGTGCGCGCACAACACACACTATGCACACAAACACACACACTTCATGCATGCAGTCCAACAACACACTACATAGTATGGTTTCCAATACACACATGTATATATGGACAGACATGCATATATACAACCACACATATACATATAACTTACACATATTGTATAACACACAGCACACATATTTATACACATATGCATGTACACATGGGCACATATTAACATACATAAATACACATATATATAAAGGTACACACACACACACACA
>CM053595.1:5955124-5979532 GCA_028646575.1 Pseudocheirus occidentalis | reverse complement strand
CTTCTGAGTCCTAGGGCCAGCTGAACTGCTGGAAGACTGAAGAAGCATGAGCAGGATAAAACTTTGTTTATTCATGGCCTTGCTGATCCTTGAGTTCTAGGCAAGAGAAGTGGTGCAGGGTTTGAGATGTGCTGGACCCTGTGAACTTCAGTGTGTGCCAGGGACTACCCTGAGGACTGGACAAGGACCTGACAGCTGTCTGCTTCTGTATCCAAGTGACTGTTTTGTGGATTCAGAATGGAGCTGGGATCATGGAAGAGGATCCAGGAAATCAGAGAGAACACCCAGAGTCAAGATGAAGAAAAGGCTTCCCCTTGGATGAAACTGAGGATTGCTGGACACCAAGGGGTGGAGGATTTGTGTGGTTTTCTAATAATTGTGTTTAGTGATTTATTGAGTTGATGCCCCATGAGTAGAAGTTTGATTATTGTATTATGAATTGATTGAATGATTATTGATTTGCCCCATGAGTGGAAGACTGAATATGGTACTGTACCTTGATATGTTGTGAATATTATGTTGTGATGTATTGTGAATGTTGGCCTTGATTTGTAATGGAATAAACAAAGTGTTCACTATTACTGTGTAATCCGAATCTTAAAAGCTGTTCACAGTAGCATTCTTTTGGGAATATGCAGGTGCATGGCCTTACACCTACCCAGCAAAATTGAGTATAATGTTTCAGGAGAAAATATGGTCATTTAATGAGGTGGAAGACTTTCAAGCATTCTTGCTGGGAAAAAAACAGAACTGAATAGATAATTTGACACTCAAATACAAGAAGCATGAGAAGGTAAACATGGAAAAGAAATCATAAGGAACTTATCAAAGTTGAACTATTTACATGCCAACATGGAAAAATGATAATTGTAACTTTTGAAAGTTTTCTCAGTATGAGGATAGGTGAAGGGAATATAAATGTATATATACATACACATATGTCTATATAGGAAGGTATATATGCATATGATTGCATATGTGAATGTGCGTATATATGTGTACATAGACAGAGGGCACAGGATCAATTGAACAGGATGGGATACTATTTTAAAAGGTGAAATTGAGAGGTGGGAGAGGAATAGTATGAGAGGAGACAGGAAGAGACAGAACAGGATTAATCCTGTCATATAGAAGAGGCAAGGGATAATTGTTACAATGGAGGGGAAGAACAGGAAGGCAAAAGGGAACGGATCAACCTTAATCTCATTGAAGTTGGCTTAGGGAAGGAATGACATACACTCTAAACTGGGTATCTTGCCCTACAGAAGAGTAGTGGAGATGGAGATGAGAGGGAGGATGATGGAGGGGAGGGTAGAGGGTAGAGGGTTGTTAGAAGCACACACTTCTGTAAAGGGACAGGGACAAAGTAGAGAATAAAACAAGGGTGGAGGGTGGGATAGGAAGGAGGGAAATATAGCCAGTCTTTCACAATATGTCCATTGTGGAGATGTACTGTGTAATTACAAATGTACAGCCTGTATTGAATCGCTTGTCTTTCCATTTGGAGTAGGTGATAAGAGAGAAAGGGAAAGAATCTAGAATTTAAAGTTCTATAATCAAATCTGTAAAACTGCAGAAGCTTCCAGTGTGGTCCCAGCACCTGGCAGGGTCTGCTCTCCAAGAACCACTAGGGCTAAATATAGAGAGGTTCAGCTCCAGTGGGGTGGCCACCACATGATAAATTCTTCATCCACAACAACTCAATAATACAATTAATTTATATTTACACACTCATATACTTTTAAGGTTTACAAAGCACTTTCTTCCCAACAACCCATTTCTTATTTTCCAAAACATGTTTGCTTTATCTTTCTCTAAGAAATTTATATGATATTGCAAAAGTTTCCAAAAAATAATAGGATACCCTTTGTTCTGGCACAGAGTATACAAGAGTCACAGCAAGGACACCAGACAATGACCAAAATTATTGGATATTTTTAATACAACTCCTACATAAATACGTCCACTTTTTTTTTCAGTGAAAAAGAGGTTCAGCTCAAAGTATATAAAAGCAAGAGAAATATGAAAAATTTGGTTCAACTAAAATCAAAGGCAGGGTACAGCAAGGTGGCCTAGTGGATAGAGTGCCAGGCCAAATGTCAGGAAGACTCATCTTCATGAGTTCAAATCTGGTCTCGGAAACTTAACTGTGTGACCCTGGGCAAGTCATTTACTCTGCTTCAGTTTTCCTCATCTATAAAAATGAACTAGAGAAGGAAATGGAAAATTACTCCAATATCATTGCCCAGAAAACCCCAAATGGGGTCTCAAAGAGTCAGATACCACTGAAGAGCAAAAAAGTAAAGTCAACACAGCAGTTACTTAATATGGTGTATATGAAGAGGATTGAATTTGAGTCAGTATGTATTGAGTCTAAGCACAGATATATCACTGTCAGTCAATGTAGGTTTATGAAAAAATGAGTTGCTTTGCCACATAGTTTGTTACATTTTAACATGAAGTGTATATACTTGAAGTCAGACAATCATTGTGTGGAAATTTGAAAAACTATATTACTTGTTATGTTTCTCAGTGTCATTCACTTTGATAAGTACAGAACAAAAAAGGAGTTTTCCACAAGAGTACAATTTGAAGTAAAATTTTTTAAATTTGAGAATGATTATAATCATTTGAAATTTTCAATAATAAATTGTAAATTTTATTGTCAATTATCTCTGATTTTTCAAATGAAATAATATAATAATGAGACAATACATAATTATGTTTTTAAATGTAACTGGGAAATAAGATATATAGGCAATGGGGTCTTCCAATTCCCTTACCATTACATTTGCTGAATTCAAATCCAGTATCAGACATCTACTAGCTATATAACCCTGGGCAAGTCACTTAACCCTGTTGGTCCCAGTTTCTCACCTGTAAAATGAGATAGAGAGTGCCCTCAATACCTATGAAATTGGCTTGAAACACTCCAATATCTTCATCAAGAAAATCTCAAGTGAGGTCACAAAGAGTTGGAGACAACTGGAATGATACAATAACAACAAGAAAACATTATTTGTGTCATTAAAGGAATTTGGTAGGACTCCCTTGCCTATTTTTCAACAGTTTATACAGTTTTGGAATTCACTGTTCTTTAAATGTTTGATATAATTCACTTGTGAATCCATCTGACCCTGGTGATTTGAGATTGTTTGGTTTTTTCCCCCTCAGAGAACTCATTTATAACTCATTCAATTTATTTTTCTAAGACAGGGTTATTGAAGTATTTGGTTTCCTCTTTTGTTAATCTGGGCAACTTATATTATTGTAAATATTAAACCATCTCACTTAGGTTGTTAGATTTATTAGCACACAATTGGGCAAAAGAACTGCTAATAATTGCTTTAATATTTCATCTTCATGGGTGAATGCATCTCTTATTTTTGATACTTGTGATTTGGTTTTCTTTTTTAAGTAAAATCAATAAATAATTTATCTATTTTGTTGATTTTTTTATAAAGCCAGCTCCTATTTCAATTTATTAGTTTAATGATTTTCTTACTTTCAGTTCTACTAATCTCTCCTTTGATTTTCAGGATTTCCAATTTGGCATTTACTTGTGGATTTTTAATTCGTTCTTTTTCTGGTTTTTCTTAGTTGCATGCCAGTTCATTGATCTGTTCTTTCTCTGTTTTATTAATATAAGCATTAAAAATAAAAATTTTCTCCTAAGTATTTCTTTGGTTGCATACCATAAATTTTGGTGTCTTGTCTCATTATCATTCTGTTTAATGAAATCATTTATTGTTTTTGTGATTTTTTCCTTTACTCACTGATTCTGTAGAATTAGATTGTTTAATTTCCAATGAAGTTTTAATCTATGTTTCCATACCACTCCATTGAATGTGTTTTTTATTGCGTTGTCATCTGAAAATAATGCATTTAATACTTCTGCCTTTCTACATTTGGTTGTGACGTTTTTATGCCCTAATGCATGGTTAATTTTTGTGAAGGTGCCACGTAAAGTGTAGAATAAGAAAGTATAGTTCTTTCTATTCCCATTCAGTTTTCTCCAAAGGTCTATCATATCTAACTTTTCTAAAATTCTATTACTGCTCTTGATTTCTTTCTAATTTAATTTATTGTTTGATTTATCTAGTTCTAAAAGGGGAAACTTGAGGTCCCCCACTAGTATAGTTTTACTGTGTATTTGCTCCTCTACTTCATTTAACTTTTCCTTTAAGAATCTAGATGCCATGCCATCTGGTGCATACTTGTTTAGTATTAATACTATTTCATTGTCCATGAATGACTTTTAGCAAAATATAGTTTCCCTGCTTATCTCTTTTAATTATGTTCATGTATGCTTTTGCTGTTTGAGATCCTGATTACTAACCTGCTTTTTTTTTTACCTTAGTTGAAGCACAAGAGATTCTGCTCTATTCCTTATTTTTACTCTGTGGGGGAAGGGGAGACGGATGTTTCAAGTGTATTTCTTGCAAACAATATATTATTGAATTTTGTTTTTTAATGCATTCTGCCATCCACCTTCTGTTTTATGAGTGAGTTTTTCACTTTCACATTCATATTATGATTTCTAACTGTGTATTTCCCTCCATCATATTTTTTTCCAGTTTATCCTTTTCATTCTTTCTTTTTACACTATTCTCCCACAAAAGTTTGTTTTGCTTCTGACAATTACCTCCCTTCTATCTGCCCCTTTCTCCTTCTCTTTTCCCCTTCCCCTCTTGATTCTCTATAGGGTAATATAGATTTCTGTACCCAACTAAGTGTGTATGCTGTTATTAACTCTTTGAGCCAATTTTTATGGGAAGTAACATTCAAATGTTGCTCACCCCTACCATCTTCTCCATTATCAAAGCTCTCCCATTTTTATATAATTTTTTATATAATTCCCCCCACTTTTTCTCTCCCTTCTACCTTCTCCCAGTGCATCCCCTTTTTCATCCCTTAATTTTACTGTTTTGGAATCATCCCATTATAGAAAACTCATGTCTGTGCCTTTTGTCTATGCATACTCCTTCAATTGCCCTAATAATAATAAGGTTCATCAGAGTTACAATGAAATACAGAATGCTTTATGAAGTTCTGTGTCATCCTTGTTCAGGGACCATGCTAATCTTCTCTATATCATTCCAATTTTAGTATATGTACTGCCAAAGCAAGCACCCATTCCTATTTTAAAAAAAAGAACACTAGAAAGCAAAAGAATAAATTTAGCTTTCCTTAAAATGATGAGTAAAATCCATTTAAAACCTAGAGCTAGCATTATCTATAATGGGAATGAGCCAGAGGCTTTCCAATAAAATCGAGAGTGGGATAAGGATATGTACTAGAAATGCTAGTTATAGTAATGAAACAAGAAAAAGAAATTAAAGGAATAAGCATAGGCAAAAAGGAAATAAAATTACTGGTCTTTGCAAATGATATAATGGTTCACTTAGAGAACCCTAGAGAGTCAACTAAAAAAATAATTGGAACGATTAACAACTTAAGCAAAGTTACAAGATAAAATAAATTGACACAAATCAATAGCATTTCTATATACTTCCAACAAAGTTCAGCAGGAAGAGATAAAAAAAGAATTTCCATTTTAAAATGATTTTATATGGTGTAAAATACTTAGGAGTGTACATGCAAAGATAATACTAAGAACTATCTGAATACAATCACAAAATACTATTTATACAACAAAAGAAAATCTACATAATTGGAAAAATATTTGTTGTTCATGAGTAGGCGGAGCTAATATAATAAAAATGACAATGCTACATAAATTACTTTAGTTATTCAATGTGGTATCAATCAAATTACAAAATAATTACTTTATAGAGCTTGAAAAATAGTAAGATTTATCTGGAGGAAAAAAGATCAAGAATATCAAAGATTTTTTTTTTTACTGTTCAGTATTTTAATATTAAAAAGTGACTGTGTTTAGAAACAAAGTATTAGATTTATTTGTTTGGTTGGTTGTTTAATTACTCTTAGTTTTCATCATTCTTTTCCAGAAAATTTTGTGTTCAATTTTTTTTTCCTCCTCCCCTTCTCCCTCTCCAAGATAGCATGCAATCTGATGTAGGCTCTAGACATTCATTTATATTAGACATATTTTCACATTAATCATGTTGTAAAGAAAAATTAAAAACAATGAGAGGAACCATGAGAAGGAAGAAATAAATAAAAAAAGAGAGAGCAAATAGTATACTTAAATCTGCATTCAGACTCCAAAGGTCTTTCTCTGGATGTGAATAGTATTTTCCATCATGAGTCTTTGGGACTTGTTTTAGATCCTTACGTTGCTGAGAAGAGCTAAGTTTATCAAAGTTAATCATCGCATAATGTTGCTATTACTATGTACAATGTTCTCCTGGTTCTGCTCCCTTCACTCAGCATTAGTTCATGTAAGTCTTTTCAGGTGCCTTTCCCCCTCCCGGTAAGCAGAGTGCAACTTTAACATAAAGGCCAAAGTCAAGAAAAGTGAGCAAGCACAAAAAAGGAATTTGATCATTAAAAAGCTACCACAATGTGAGGGAAAACCAAGGCACAAACTTAAAAGAAGGCAACAACATTAAAACCGCTACAGAGTCTGAAAGAAAAAATGCTAACTGAATGCAAGCCCAACAAGAATTATTGAAAGATTTTTTTAAGAGATAAGAATGGTAGAGGGGAAAAATGGACAAAGAAACTAGAATGGTAGAAGGAAATTATAAAAAAAAAAGAAACAATAGTTTGATAAAAGAGTCACAAAAATGAAGAAAATAATGCCTTAAAAATAAAATTGGCCTAATGGTAAAAGAGGCACAAAAATTCACCAAAGAAAATAACTCCTTAAAAACCATAATTGGCTAAGTGGAAAAGGAGGTACAAAAGCTCACTAAAGAAAATTATTTCTTAAAAATTAGAATTGAGCAAGTGGAAACAAATAACTCCATGAGACATCAAGGGACAAAAAACCAAGTGAAAAGAATGAAAAAATAGAAGAAAATGTGAAATATCTCATTGGAATGCAGATGACTTGGAAAAATAGATTAAAGAGAGATTTGAAAGCCATGATCAAATAAAGAGCCTAGACAACGTATTTCAAGAAATTATCAAATAAAACTGCCCACTATCTTAGATCCAGAGAATAAAATAGAAATTGAAAGAATCCCCCAATCACCTCCTGAAAAAGATCCCAAAATGAAAACTCCCAGGAATATTATAACCAAATTCCAGGACTCCCAGGTTAAAAAGAAAATACTTCAAGCTGCCAGAAAGAAACAATTTGAATATCATGGAGCTACAGTCTTGATCACACAAGACTTAGTGGCTTCCACATTAAAGGAACAGAGAGCATAAAACATGATATTCCAGAAGGCAAAGAAGCTAGGATTACAACCCAGAATAACCTACCCAGTAAAAGTGAGTTGAATATTTCAAGGAGAAAATGGATGATTAATGAAATAGAGTACTTTTAAGCATTCCTGATTAAAAGATCAGAGCTGAATAGAAAATTTGATATGCAAACAAAAGACTCCAGAGAAGTGTAAAAAGGTAAACATGACAGAGTAATCATAAGGGAATCAATAAAGTTAGATTGTTTACATTCTTATATGGAAAGGTGATCCATGTAACAACTATGAATTTCTCATTATTAGGGCAGTTAGAAGCAGTTTATTAAACAGAAGGCATGAATGTGAGTGGATTATGTTGGAATGATCTCAAAAACACAGAAACTAAGATGAAGGAAGGAGAAAGAAGGATGCATTGAGAAAAAGGGAAGGAACGGGTAGAGTGGGGTAAATTTTCTCACATCCATGATGCGTGCAAGGAAGAACTTTTACCATGAAGGAGAAAATGGGGTGGGGGAGGTGGTAGGCAATGTTTAAACTTTACTCTCACTGGAACTGGAAGAAGTATATATACATATACATCTGTGTGTGTGTGCTCCTCTCAGTTGTTTATAGAAATATTACTTACTCAATAGGGAAATACAGAGGGAAATGAAATAAGACAAAGAAGGAATAACAAAGGGGAAGGAAGACTAGGAGAGGTACAGGTTAGAAGTAAAATAAAGTTTTGAAGAGGGGCAGGATAAGGAGAGAGAAATAAAGAAAAAGAAGATGATGGGATTGCAAGGAATAACTAGCAATCATAACTGTGAATGCAAATGGAATGACATCACCCATAAAACAGAAACAGATAGCGGAATGGATTAGAAACCAGAATCCAGCAATATGTTATTTACATAACCTTGAAACAGAAAGGTACATACAATTAAAATAAAGGTCTGGAGAGCTGGAGTAGAATCTAATATGCTTCAACTGAAGTAAAAAAAAAAGTCGGGGTATCAATCATGATCTCAGACAAAACAGAAGCAAAAACACACCAAATAAAAAGAGATAATCCGCATTTTACTAACAGGCATCATAAATAATGAGGTAATATTTTTAAAATTTACAGCAAGTCTCTCTGATAAAGACTCCATTTCTCAAATATATTCTAAGTATAGAACTGAGTCAAATTTATAAAAATAAGAGCCATTCTCCAATTGATAAATGGGCAAAGGATCTGAATGACAGTTCTTAGAAGAAAAAATCAAAGATAGCTATAGTCATACAAAAATGCTCTAAATAATTATTGACTACAGAAATGTCTATGAAAACTCTGAAGTACCACCTCACATCTATCAGAAATGGCAAGTGCTAGACGACAGAAGGGCAGTTTATAGGTACACTATAAACTTTTGGTTGGTGGAGTTGTGAACTGGTCCAACCATTCAGGAAAGCAATTTGAAACTATGCCCAAAGGGTTATATAAAATTATTCATACCCTTTGACCCAGTAATGCCACTACTAGTTCTGTATCCCAGAGAGATCAAAGAAAAAAGGAAAAAAGACTATATGTACAAATACATTTGTAGCAGCTCTTTTGCATTGACAAAGAATTGGAAATCAAGGGATGTCCATCAATTGGGGAATGACTGAACATGTTGCAGATATAATTGCAAAGGAATACTACTGTGCTATGCAAAATGGTTTCAGAAAATCATGGTAAGGCTAATATGAACTGATAAAAGTGAAGTAAGGAGAACTGGGAAAGAATTTTGCATGGTAGCAATGTTATCAATGACAACCAACTGTGAAAGACTTGGCTGCTCAATGATCCAAGAAAATTCCAAAGGACTCGTGATTAAAAGTGCTATCCCCTCCAGAGAAAGAACTAATGAACTCTGAGTGTAACTTGAAACATAAATTTCTCACTTTTTCTTGTTTTTGAAACACAGCTAATATCATAATATGTATTGCAGGATTTTATATCTACAATTGATATCATATTGCTTGACTTCTCAGTGGGTGGGAGGGAGGGGGAGAATTTGGAACTCTAAATTTAAAAAGCAAATAATTAAATAAAAAATGAATTAGAAAATGTTAAAGAGAAAAAAAGTAGACAAGGGTTTCAAGTGTTGTCAGGTTCAAAAGAGCTTAAGTGCTCTTCAGGCTTTAAAAAGTTACTTATATATCAATTGCTATTATTATTATTTACTGTTTTTATTTCTAGTGAGGCTGGATGATTTCATCATATTTTGAAAGACATTGGAGAAGCATGAGGAAAGATTTTTCAACATATTAGATCCACTAGAAACTTCTGGTCTAAAGCTGTCAGTTGATGGATCCCAGTATTACAGATCCTTTGTCAAGTACATGGGTCACACCGTATATCACCAGGGAGTCTACTGACCCTGAGAAGACAGCAGCACTCATCACCTAGACATGTCAGAAGAATAATGGTGCTACTGGCATTCCTAGCTACTTCAGAAATTTTGTCACATCATAACATCCCTCAACAACAACATCAATAAGAACAACTATAGCATTTCTATTGGGCTTCGAAGTTTGTGAAGCACTCAGACCTTTAAGAATTTGTCTATCTGCCTATCTCACATATTTGTCAGGTTAGCTTTTGCAGATCCCCACGAGCCCTGGTATGTTACACACTCATTTCAGCATGGCTTGAAAACAATTTTATGCTAGGAGAGTGATGGTTGCCAGAAGAGGGCTACATTTGCTAGTAGAGGACTCATTGACAGCAAGACTCATCATTCCATCAACAAATTAGAGTTCTTGGCTCTGACGTGAGCTTGTCACTGAAAAAAATTTTGAGACTATGTGAATGGAGCATAGATGACAAACTGGCTCATATTCTGACAAGCACAAAGTTGGATGCCATCAAGAGGTAGGTGCTGGCCAATGACAAATTCAGTTTGTACAACCAGCCAGGGAAGACTAACATAAATTGAAGTGCATCCATCTCCTAGGTCCAGAGTATACTAAACCAAAGTGACCACCATGCAAGGAGTGAATGTGATAAGTCAAATTCAGGAAGCAACCTCTAGAGAGTGGGACTTCCTCCAAAGAGGGAGATATCCATAGAAATAAGGGCTGTGGTATTCACCAAGACCCTTCTGCATTAATTTTCCACTGAGAGAAGCTGAAGGTTGTCTACAAGAAGATATATAGATGAGAGACACAGGCAGAGAAAGACAAATAGAGAGACAGAGACAGATATATAAACAGAGACCCAGAGAGAGAGAGACAGAGACAGATAGAGACAGAGAAAGACAGAGACAGAGACAAAGACAGAGACAGAGAGAGATGGAGACAGAGAAAGACAGAGAGGGTCAAAGACAGACTTATATAAACAGAGACCCAGAGGCATACAGAGAGAGAGACAGAGACAGAGAGACAGAGAGACACAGAGAGACAGAGAGAGAGAGATGCAGAGAGAGACAGGGACAGAGAGAGATGACTCTCAGGGATACAAGTTTAGTTCTTCAGAGGGTACCCTGCTATGAGAGTAATAGAAACTGGCATTATAGAATGCTGTATAGAAGTATTATAAGATATACATGAGGTATGAGACTACAGAAACCAAAAAGCACTTTATTAAGTGCCTTCTGTTTGTCAAACGCTGTACTAGGCACCGGAGAAACATGCAAAAAATGAGACATACACTGTCTTCAATAACCTTACATTCTACTAGATGGAAAAAACTTGTTATCAGATAAAGAACACAGACAAAGTAAATATGTGTTGATGGGGGTGAAGAGTACTGACAACTGGAGGATTCAGGAAAACCACCCTGACAGAGACTTCGCCATACCCTGTAAGTGTTAATTATCTGCTGCTTTTTGCTTTCACCCCTAAAACCCACTGGGAATGTCTCCCATCTTTGCCAAGTGATAAGGAAGGGAATAAGCATTTATATAGCTCCCACAATGTGCCAAGCATTGTGCTGAGTGCTTTCTAAATATTATTTCATTTAATCTCACAACCCTGGGAGGTAGGTGCTATACAAAGGAAGAAATGAAGATAGAATGACTTGTCCAAGGTCCCACTGTTAGCATCTAAAGCCAGATTTGAAGCTGCCTCATGTAAGCTCAGAGACAAGGTATAGATCTGGGTCAAGGCAGCTCCATAGCACCTGGCAGCACAGCTAAGATCCTCCAGTCCCACATTCTAGACTTCATAGAATAAACTAAAGCAAATTCCTCTGCCATACTCTCATTCCCTTCAACCAATCACTGTGCTGAAAGATCCCAGAGAGCCTCTCTGAAAGGACAGGTAATAGATAACACCTCACTCCCTACCATTAGCCATCCTGAAACCCCACCCCACTCCTACCTCCAATCAATGGAACATCTCTAACCCAATCAGAGATAAAACTTTTCCCAAACAGAAAAGGGAAAATTGAGACATCTTCTTTGAGCTGCCCCCCTATGACCCCAACTCAGATAAGGATTTGGAAGTACACTCACCTCTAGTTACTTTAAAGACTGTAACAAATCTCTTTGGGGTGCCAGATTTCTGGGTTTCCTTTTGTTCCTCCTAGTGTGGGCACTTGAGTTACCACACATTTACTCACTTGGAAAGTCATTTGCCTTAAAAGGAAGGAATTGAAATTGGTAAGAGAACCCAATCAAGTCTCCTCATCTTCAAATTCCTCAAAGTGAAGAAACTCTTCAATTGCTGCAATGAGTCACTCTAATTAGAACAGCAAGGAGCATAGTTTGGCTGGAGGGTACAGCTTCTAATGGGAAGTAATGCTTAAGTAGGCAGCACAGATAAGCAGGAGTCATATTGAGAAAGTCTTTGAAAGCTAAACAAAATTTGTTTTATTCTCAAGGCAAAGGGGAGCCCTTGAAGTTTCTGGAGTAGAGAAATTATACAACCAAGTCTGTACCGTAAGAATTTGAGTTTGGAAGCTATGGATTATAGGGAGAAGGTTTTTCATTCTACAGTTCCATGAGAATTTTGGAAACTTGAACCAAGAAGTTTTAAAGGGATTTGTTCTATGAAATTTGGATTCAGTCAAAGGACTTCACTTGAGGACCTAGAAGGTCACATGTGGCCTTGAGGCTGCAGGTTCCCCGCCCCCCTTGCATCTAGGAAAATGTGACCCAAGATGGTGATACTTAGATGCAAGAAACACAAAACCTGTGCTCAATGTTTTTAAAGAGAGAGGAAGCATTGGCATCAAAGTCAAGGAGACCTAGGTTCATATCCTGTCTCTGACATTGCTAGGCAAACCATTTAGCCTCTGTTTGCTTCAGTTTTTCAATTGCAAAATGGGGATACTAGCAGTACCGAACCTCATTGAGATATTTTTAAAGGACTCAGCACAGTGCCTGACACATATTAGGTACTTGATAAGTGCTTATATAAATTCCCCTCTCTCCTCTTAGTGCCCCAGGCAATTCTCTAAATCTTTATGTTGCAGAACAGGTGATGAAGTCTGAAGTCTAGAAGGAAGAAATCAATAAGCCGGTTACCTATAAAACATGAGCAGCAGCAAAATTTTGGAACTGGTCTATGGAAAGAGTTAGAAAGAACAAAAACCATAGCCTTGTGGCAACAAACCACTTAACACAGAATAAACAGGTGCATCCAACAATTAATCAAGCAAGCCGGCGATAAAAATTTAGCAAGAAAGCTTTGACGGCAGCCAATGCATTGTGGGGAAAGTAGGTTTTTGTTGTATGGATTCCATACCAGGACATAAATGTGATCAGAACTTATCAAAATCAAGCCATTAAGGGCAAACTACTCAAGGAGGTGGTAGTCTCGGCAATCATCTCTCTCATCGTACCATCACAGGGGCCTAGATGCACAACCTTCAAATCCCGCACTGTTAAACAAGCGGGGGTTTTTGACAGCTGAGCAGAAGGTTTGGCAGAGTGAGCTTTCTCAAGCATCATCCTTCTTGACCTCTCTAGAAGCACAGGGTCCTTTCCTAGAAACTCTTTGGGGGCTTTTTTTAAATGACACCACTTTCTTGGTTCTCCTCTGATCTGTCTGACTTCTTTTGCTGGACCTTAATTGGTATCATTTCCACTGTGGGTGTCCTTGGCCCTCTTTTCTCTCTGTACTTTCTCTGCTGGTGACTTCATCGACTTTCTAAGATTTAATTATCATTTCTGTGTTGATGACTCACAGATGTATATATCCAGCACTAATCTGTCTCTCGAACTTCAGTCCTACATATCCAGCTGCCTACCACATATTTAGAACTAGATGTCCCATAGACAACTCAAATTTAACATCTCTAAAATTGAGCATATTGTCTTTTCCCCAAAAACTTACCCCTCTTCTGTCCTTCCCTAGAAGGTTACCATCCTTCTGTTCAACCTGCCTAACAACCTTGCTATCATCCTCAACTCTTTGCTCTAGTTGCCAAATCTTATTTTTTCTACCTTCACAACAGCTCCCACATCTTTCCATTTCTCTCCAGTCCCAGAGCCATGACCCTAGTTCACGTTCTCATCACCAGTTACAATAGCTTCCTAATTGTTCTCTTTGTCTCACTTCTCTCTCTTCTCCAATTTGCGCCTTGCATAGTTATTGAAATCATTTTCCTAAATTGTAAAACTGTTCATGTCCCTCCCCTACTCAATAATCTCCAGAGATGTAACTTAATCAAACTGTGTTAGAAGAAAACAAGTTATGTTGCATATGGAATGTAAAGAGAAGGCCTTTCAATTCAGGGTTCCACGAGGAGTCTGGAAACTTGGACCAAGAGGAAACTCTAGCAGTGTGGCCCAAGATGGTGCTTATATGGAAGAAACATAAGACTTGTGTTTAGTGCTTTCAAAGAGAGAGGAAGAGTGGCTCCCTCTAGGATCAAATATAAACTCCTATTTGCAACTATGAGTACTATGCTCCTTCACAATGAGGAATGGAACTGAATTAATATTGTTTGCTAAAAAAAAATATACGCGTACATACACATAAGGGCATTATTTCATTGTTAAATTTTTTCTACATTTTTATATTTTATATAAAGTGAGTGAATATATTTTATATATTGAGTGAAATTGGCAAGCCTCAGCCCAGCTACATGAAAGACAGCACCATTCTCCCCATAATAGAGCCTAAGAGAAACCAGCTCCTATTCTGAGCATATATAGGAAATACGTAGCATGCCTATGACTGAAAAATAAGCATTTTTCTTAAGAAAAAGATGCCTCCTTTAAATTTGTCTCTTTTCTAATGCTTACATCAATATGGACAGGAAAGATAGGGTTCACACTTTTTCTAAGAATCTGCGGGAGTTTTTTTAATATCCCCATGTTGGTCAAAACTCATCCAGTGGTGGGTACGTGATATAGTGGAATCCTCCTGGTTTGGGAAGTCAGAGGATCTGAGTTTGAATCTCAGTTCTGTTACTGCGTGACTTTGGTTAAGTCCCTTAATCTCTCTAAGCCTCAGTTTCTTCATCTGTAGGATGAGAGAATTGGACTAAATTACACAACATACCATCTCCCAACTGAGTGTTTTTCACTGACTGTGCTCCTTGCTTTCCTTCCCAATCTCTGCCTCTCAGCTTCCCTGACTCCTTTGAAGTCTCAGTTAAAATCCCACCTTCTGCAAGAAAGCCTTTCCCAATCCTCCTTAGTCTTCGTGTTTCCTTCTAAGACTACTTCAAGTTCATCCGGTCTATATCCTGTTTATCCACTGTTGTCTCCAACATTAGACTGTGAACTTCATGGGGAAAGACACTCTTTTTTGTCTCTCCTTGTATCCTTAGCACATAGTAGGCACTTAATGAATGGTAGCTTCTAATGCTTTTTCTGGCCTTAAATCTATGATCTTATGACCATGCACCCCTTACAGATCATTGTATACCCTCCCTGATCACAGGAAGTGAAATCTCCATTCTTCATTCCTCAACCATTCTCATAGAGTTTTTGTAGCCAGTTCTTGTGGGGATAGAAGCTGCTGGATAGTACAGTAGATAGAGTACTGAACTTGGAATGCAGAAAGACTCATCTTTATGAATTCAAACTTACTAGCTATGTGGTCCTGGGCAAGTCACTTAACCCTGTTTGCCTCAGTTTCCTCATTTGTAAAATGAGCTGGAGAGTGAAGTAGCACACCACTCCAGTATCTTTAACAAGAAAACTCCAGATGAAGTCGTAAAGAGTTGGATGTGACTCAAATAACTCAAAACAACAACTTGTGGGAATCATGCTACAATAACTAAGTTTTTAATAAATGTTTTTTGTATTTGTAAGAGATAACTGAGTCTGGTATTTGTAAGAGATAACTGAGTCTTGGAGTGGTGAAGGAAGTTGCCCATTGTGAATAAGCATGAAAACTGGGGTTTGAATTTAGGGCCCTCAAACAAAGAATAAACAGCATTCTGCACGAAACACCAAATGATTTGAATTCTAGACATTCCCTCGCTAAAACCATCAGTCTTCTGAATGCTGCTGTGCCCATACAAGGCACATCATGACCAAACTCAACCTGTCTATCTTCTGACTCTCAAAGGGACAGTACTATCTGAAGGCTGCACCCCTTTTGACAAATATAAAGTGGACTGTTTTTTCCAAATTTTCCATACAAACTGTTTGTTTTCAATAGAATCAACACAGTTGTCCCTGTTAATGTAAGGACAGTGGGATCAATTGGGTCCACAGGAACAGATTACAAAGCAGGTGGCTTCAGGCTAAAGATAAAGTGTGTCCTCATGTAACTTGCACGAGTGGGATGGAGATAGCTCCTAATGCAATGAAGAGATTGTATAGTTACTTATTTCTGCTGTAGAAATCTCAGCAAGGGCCTTATCACTATCAGAATGCCCCTAAGGGCCTCTGCTGGGGCCCTGCTCTAATCACAGTCCACAGACATTTGCAAAGCTTTGACTCTTGACAAATGCCAAAGCATATCTTAGAGTCATTGCAGGTCACAGGAGGAAAGAGCTTTAGAATCATAAGACGCAGAATGTAAGAGCTGGAAGGAATCTGAAAGACCTTCCAAACTAGCTCAGTCTAGGCCTATCTCAGTCTAATCATTTAAGAGAAGGAAGAAACTGGGGCCCCGAGAGAGAAAAGGGTTTACCCCGCGTGATACCCAGAGATCATTTAGAGCGGAGCCAGGACTGGAGCCTTGACCTCATACGACTCTGCCTCCAGGGCTCTTTTCATTTTGTCCCTATAAGCCTTTGCCCATTCATACCTAGCAAGTAATGAAAAACCAGGACAGAGGGCACATGGTTTTTGCCCTACAATCAGAGGCCATAGTCCCATGTTCTCAACAGACAGAACCCTAGGCCTGGAGTTAGAAAGACTTGAGTTCAAATCTGGTTTAGAGGGTAACCCTAGAATGTGACTCACCTCACCTCACGTCTCTCTGTTTCAGTGTCCTCACTTATAAATCAGGATAATAGGACCTCCCTGCCAAGGTTATTGTGAGGACCAAATGAAATAATTTGTAAATTGTTTAGAACTACCCAACACACATTAGGTACTTAATAAATGCCTGTTTCCCTCCCCTCTCCCCACCATGCACTGTTCTTGTTGATACAGGGGGCGCAGCCTTGAGGACACATGTGGCCCTCTAGGTCCTCAAACATAACTTTTTGACTGATCCTACAGAACTTAGTCCCTTCTAAGGTTTTTAAGCCTCCTGGAATCCAGATTCTATTCCACTGTCTACTTCTGTGGCATTCACTTTCTTCAGCTCTACTATTCTCAGCTTTGGTCCTACTATCTGCCCTAACCCATATATGAATCAACCAGATATCCATCATATTTAGACTTTGACCTCTGATCTCTGCTAGTCTGCCCACGTAGAGTTTGCTATTTTCACCCATGCTCCAGAAGAGTACGACCAGGGCGGCAGAGAGACTTTTAACCATGCAATCTGAGGACTGTCTCATAGGAGAAGAACATAACTTTAGAGCTAGACAGGACTTCAGGGTCTAACTGTTCTGACTTCCTCATTTTAATGAGGAAGAAACTAAGACCCAGGAAAGCTAAGCAATTTGCCCAATATCACAAAGATGGTAGGCATCAAATAAACTGTATTATAAAATAGCAGCCATCAAAAATAGAATGGCAGAAAAGGGGAACAGATTACATAAACAATGTTGGTGGTTCAATCATCTCAATCATATACAACTTTTCATGACCCTATTTTAGAGTTTTCTGAGTAAAGATACTGGAGTGGTTTGCCGTTTCCCTTCCTGGTTCATTTTACAGATGAGGAAACTGAGGCAAGTAGGGTTAAGTGCTTTGCCCAGGTCATCCAAGTAGTAAATGCCTAAAGCTGGGTGCAAATTCAGGTCTTCCTGATTCCAGCCTGGTGGTCTATCTACTGTAAAGACTCACTGCTTATATGAACAATATTCAGAAGCAAATAAACCAAGTAACCTAGTGTTCAAATACCAAGGACCCAGTTACCAAGGTAATGACACATTCTTTAGCAAATAAAGTTGACCAAACTGGAAATCTATCTGACAGAAATTAGGCTTAAACCAACATTTTATACCATGCTCCCTATAGATGAATGGCCTACGTGCAAAAGCTTATATTATAAACAAATTAGTAGAGCAAGGATGGAAATACTTTTCTTCTGTCAATAAGGCTAAGGGAAGAGTTAATAACCAAGTAAAGAACAGAGAGGAGCCCAGCAGGCTATGGGTTTATGGACTCTGAAATACACCAATGGGATGTAAATGGCCAAATTTAAATGAATTGAAGTGGCTGGGGCCATCAGCTAGAATTCACAGATCTATTAGTTGTGCCAGACTTTATTTGTAATTATATTTAAGATCTTAAAATCACAGATCTGGAAGGAACCTCATTGTTATTCAGTCATATTTGACTTTTTGTGGCCTCCTTTGGAGTGTTCTTGGCAAAGATCTCTGGGTGGTCTACCATATCCTTCTCTGGCTCATTTTACAGATGAGGAAATTCAGGCAAACAGCATTAAGTAACTTGAACAAGGTCACACAGACAGTAAGTATCTGAGGCTGGATTTGAACTCAGGTCTTTCTGACTCCAAGTCCCATGCTCTACCCACTGTATCACCTAGCTTGCCCCCAGAAGGAGCTTCAGAAATCATCTATTCTGACAATGACCTGAAATATGAATCTCTCCAAGAATCTCTGATAAGTGGTCATTCAGTCTCTGCTTGACAATCTATGGTCTTGGAAAACAACTGGCCGACCCCCTGCAGTAACTTTCCTTCCTTTTTTTTTTTAACAGTTCTAATTTTTATATTCCTCCTTATTCTGTTTTTGCTTTTTTTTTTGGAGGGCAGTTGGGGTTAAGTGACTTGCCCAAGGTCACACGGCTAGTTTTTTGTGTTAAGTGTCTGAGGCCGGATTTGAACTCAGGTACTCCTGACTCCAGGGCCGGTGCTCTATTCACTGCGCCACCTAGCCGCCCCTATATTCCTCCTTATTCTGAACAGAAATTTACCTCTCTTCCATATACTCTGGGCTCAAGCAGAACAAGATTACTCACTGCTGTCCCACAAAACAGTCCTTAAAATATTGGAAGATAACATTCACATTCCATTTGTCTTCTTTTTTCCAGGATAAACATGCCCAGTTCTTTCTATGGAGCCTTGTACAGCATGGCTTTCGGTACCCTCACCATTCTGATCCATCTCCAATGCACATGCTTAGCTTGCTAATATCCTTCCCCAAATGTGGAGTACAGAGGTAAATAACATAAGATTTAAGATGGGGTCTTACCAGGTCCACCTCAGGGTTCTGTGGCTGGATCAGGTTCTTAGAACTATCTTATCTTGTAATGGTCTGCTTATTATAAAGCAATCCACTAAGCCTGATATGCCCAGTAAAGAATGGGGGAATTTAAATTGATAAATGGTCAAAAGATATGAATAGACAGTTTTCAGAAGAAGAAATTAAAGCCATCTATAGTCATATGAAAAAATGCTCTAAATCACTATTGATTTGAGAAATGCAAATCAAAATGGTTTTTAGGTACCATATGACACCTATCAGATTGGCTAACATGACAAAACAGGAAAATTATAAATGATGGAGAAGATATGGGAAAATTGGAACACTGATTCATTGTTGGTGGAGTTGTAAACTGATCCAACCATTCAGAAGAGCAATTTGGAACTATGCTCAAAGGGCTATAAAAAAGTGCATGCCCTTTGACTCCAAACACTACTTCTAGGACTGTATCCCAAAGAGATCATAAAAATGGAAAAAGGACACACATGTACAAAAATATTTATAGCAGTTCTTTTGACCCAATCCTGGAACTTACTCCACTATTTCTAAGGGAAGAAGTTGTTCTGGGCATAAATTCAACATTCCTCCTCATTTTTCCTTAGCTAAATAGGCTTTTCCTACTCCCTACCACTTTCCTGAAGCTTGCTATTACTTCATGTTTATATAACACATTAACTGGAAATTGAGGGGATGCCCATCAGTTGGGAAATGGCTGAAAAATTGTAGTATATGAATGTAATGGAATAATGGATTACTATTGTGCTATAAGAAATGATAAGCAGACGGACTTCAGATAAGCCTTATATGTCCTATATGAACTGATGTTGAATGAAGTGAGCAGAACCAGGAGAACATTGTGCACAGTAGTAGTCACATTGTATGATGACTGACTTTGATAGACTTAGCTCTTCTCAGCAATGCAAGGACCTAAAACAACTTCAAAAGACTCATGATGCAAAATGCATCCATATTCAGAGAAAGAAGCATGGAGTCTGAATGCAGATCCAAGCATACTATTTGCTCTCTTTTTTTTGTTTTGTTTTCTTTTTCTCGTGATTCTGCCCATTCATTCTAATTCTTCTAAGACGAATGTGAAAATAGGTTTAATAAGAATGCATATGTAGAGCCTAAACGGGATTGCATGGCACCTTAGGGAGGCAGCAAAAGAGAGTGGTGAGGAAAATGTAAAACTTTATGGAAGTGCATGTTGAAAACTAAAAATTGATTAATTTATTTATTTTTTAAAAGAATTGGGGATTGGGGTGGATTTTACCATTTGGATATCAGCAGGGGCACGTTTTCCCCATAGCAAAAATAAAGAACAAGTTATGATCTGGGACTCAGAAACACATAGGCTGAAGGATCATAGGCTGGTAAGGTTGTAAGGAATATAAGGAAAGAGAGAGGAGCATAGACCAGGAGAGGACATTAGGAATTGGGGAGGGTCACCTATATATATCCCTTCATGTCAGTTTTCACTGCTGATTACCAAAGTTGACAAGCACGTGGATAGAAATGCCCCCAGAATTGGCCCAGTTGGGTGGAAAGCAACTCCTTCACTCTGGCATTTTGGGTCCTTCAACTCACAACTTAGAGGAGACCCTTTTTATACATATTTTGACCCAACCCCAAAACTTACTCCAGTATTTCTCAGGGAAGATATTGTTCTGGGCATAAATCCATAAATTCCTCCTCTTCTTAACTAAATAGGCCTTTCCTACTCCCTACCCCTTCCCTATTACTTCATATTTATATAGGACATTAAGAGTTGCAAAGTGAGTTCTCACCAATAACCCTGTGAAGCAGAGAGCATGACTGTTACCGCTATTTCAGAGGTGAGTAAACTGGGGCTCAGAAGAAAAAAATTAATTTTCTTTCCAGTGGACATCCAGTCAGTCAGTGTCAGAGGCAGGATTCAAACTGAGGCTGCCTAGGTTCAGGTCCAGCAATTTTTCTATCATGCCATGTTGTTTCTGGAATAAAATATTTAAGCATTTCACAAAACAGAGAACTATACATCTTACATATGCTAATCTAATTCAATATAGGAAAAACAACACACACACACACACACACACATACACACACACACATATTCTCTAACGGGGATATCTTTAAACTAGATAACTATCCATTTAGCCTGAGACAGTGAAGTGTGGTTTTATTTCTAGTCCAGCCTGTAAAGCTGGTGGTTCGGTGGAGGGGAAGGGGACAGGGGACGGATAGGTCCGGCAATCCAGAAGCCTAGCTTTGAATTCATGTAGCCGACAGTGAGACCCTGGAAAGTGACTTATCTTGGGCTATGTTACCTTCTTTGTATTATGAGTTTGTTTGGGAGTAGTGGCGTCATAAAGTAAGAATTGAATTTGGATTTCTGGGAAGGGAGGGAGAGAGAGGAAGAGAATGAACATTGAAGCATCTACCATGGGCCGGGTACTTCACTAAGCACTTTACAGATGTCCTCTCATTTGCTCGATGAGACCAACAACAATCCTGGAAGGGGGGGGTGCTATCATTATCCTCACTTTTCAGTTGAAGAAACTGAGGCAGGCAGAAGTGAGGTGACTTACGCAGGGTCACAGAGCTAAGTATCTCAGGTTGGATTTGAACTCAGGTCTCCCTGTATCCAGACCCAATTCTGGGTACAAATCAGAGGAACTAGATTCAAATTCTTATTCTGCTACTGACCCGCTATAAAATCTTGCCTTTTAAATGAGGGGGTGGACTAACCCCCTATGGGCCCTTTCAGTCATAATCTATGATCTGTTAGCATGATATAGCTCAAAGAGTACTGGATTTGGAGCCAGAAGTCTTAGTTTCAAATTCCAGATGATTTATGTGACCTTGAGCAAGTCTCTTTATTTGATTTTTTTAGCTGTAAAATTAAGGGTTTGGACTAGATGACCCTTCTAGTTCTAAGCCTATGATCTTCCCAGCTCTAACACTCTCCATGCTGTGATCACAAGGTCTCTTCCAATGCTCACATTCCACAAAACAAAAGGGATCTTTACAGGTTTCCTCCATTTATCTCAGGAGGTCATTGGCAAATGGACTTGGACCTCTAGGCTCCATCCCGTGTGAATGTATTATAGGCAATACAATTACAACAAGGTCCTTCTGATCTGCCCAACCTCTTGGTCAATGTCCATGGCTGGCCCGTGTTCTACTGGGCGACAGCCAGGACACTATGGTTTTATTGGGCAAATAAAATGGACTGAAAATTAGCAAAAGCAGCTTTAAATTAAAAGGATTAAACTTTAAAGATTCCATACGGGACAGAGGCTGGATCTGTGGTACAGGGAGCAAACTCTCTCTACAAATACATGTTGGCATCTTCTTTATAACTTCAAGCACTGAAAAGTGAGACTTGTCCAAGGTCTTTCTAGAGGCAGGACCTGAACCTCAGATCTCTCTGGCTTCAAGGCCAGCTCCCTATTGTCTTTACTATACTGCCTCTAAGGGGTTTCACTGAGGTTTGAACCCAACTGGATTCCAAATCCAGAGTGCTACTGAATTCTGGGCTATATTTTGACCATGTTATAGCCAGAATCCTATAAAAAAACATATGAGACATCTTCTCTTCATGAAGGAGGCCATCTCTAACTTTATTAGGCAAATAAAATAGAGAGAAAATTAGCTTTAAATTAACAAGATGCTATTTTACAAGGCCCCATAAATTCAGTAAAGAGGTATGTCGGCAGTGGCTGAGTCACGAGCTTAGAGTGCCTTTTATTATACAGTATGGATAATTTTTCTCAAATGTAAGCAGTGTGTTTTCCTTCCAAACACACTCTGTTCAACAATTTGGAAAAATAAATTCCCTTCAAACCATTGCTTTTCTCAACCACAAAACAATGAAATAAAGACAGGGTCAGAGAGGACATAGCTTTTCTCCTTGTGCAGCCTGAGCTGGCCTGAACTGGGCTAGCTTGGGCGATTGCACAGTGACTGGTCTAAACAAAATAACCAAGTCTTGCCTTGTGGGACAATTTAGAAGTTTCTGTCCTGAGAAGAGAAGCTTAAGTGTTGTTCAGCAATTGACAGCTGGGAGCCATTTGTCAACAGGAGGGTTTAGGTAGCAAACACACCCACTTCACTAGCCCTTAAACTTTAATTCGAACAACACAATGTCCTCTTTATATCTGCAAGAAACATCTGCTAGTTGCTGGCTGACTTTAGTCTTGGGCCTCTGTCTCATTGAAACCCTCAGCCTCATGGCTCATCTACCTTCAGGGCCCCTGAGAGCAAGGCCAGAATCACCAGTAGCTCAATAGGCCAAGTTAGGGAGGTTTTCAGGGCCAGGGAAAGGCCTCCTATTAGGAAAAAAAATTATCTGGACCATGCTAGCTGATGCCGGAAAGATCAATCAATCGAGTATTTGTGAAGTGCCTACTAAGTACCAGCACCAGGTACAATAATAAAAGTTCAAAAAATGAACACTATGCCTGTCCCCAATGGGACTACATTCCAATGGGAAGAAAACAAAGGCATATGATAATGAATAATAATTTATAATTTAATGAATTTATAATTATAAGGTAAGTAAGTACAAATTATACAAAATAATTAAATAGAAGGTGGCTGGGGATGAAAATCATTAGCAGTGGGAAGTATCTGGAGATGCTTCATATTTATCATTAAGCTCTTACTATGGTCCAGGCATGGGACAGTCAGGTGGCACAGTGGATAGAACACCAGGTCTGGAGTCAGGAAGACTCATCTTCCTGAGCTTAAATCTGACCCCAGACACTTAATAGCTGTGGGATCCTGGGCAAGTCACTTAACCCTGTTGCCTCAGTTTCCTCATCTTTGAAGTGAGCTGGAGAAGGAAATGGCAAACCATTCTAATATCTTTGCCAAGAAAACCCCAAATACAGTTAGGAAGAGTCAATCACAACTCAAACAATTAAACAACAATAACAATTTAACTATGTTTGGAGGGCAGAGCGGTGGTGTGAGAAAGAAGGAGAAGCAATGTTAAAGTGAAAAGAAAACTAGCCTCAGAATCAGAAGATGTGAGCTTAAATCCCAGCTCTCTGCTAAATGGAGAAAGACTTGAGGAGCTCCTGAGAGTCATCTCCAAGTATTCAAAAGACCATCCTAAAAGAGTGACTGAGACAGACTTCTCTTTCTGGCACCAGGGAGTGGGACGAAGAATAATGCACAGAAGTCCCAGAGAGGAAGATTTAGGCTCCAGGTAAGAAAAAAACTTCCTTAATAATCAAAGCTACCCAAAGGTGGATTGAGCTGCCAAGCACAAGAAATAGCAACCACCTCTTCACTGGACGTCTTCAGATGGTGGCTGGGCACCCCTTGTGGAGAGGTGATTTCTGTTCAAGCAAGAATTTGACGAGATGAACTTGGAGGTCTCTTTGGAGGCAGAGATTCTGTGACGCTCAAACCTTA
>CM053595.1:5932463-5955024 GCA_028646575.1 Pseudocheirus occidentalis | reverse complement strand
TGAAGAATTTCCAAGTTTGTATTCCAGAGAATACAAACCCAAGTTACAAGCACAAGTTACAAGCAGACCAAGAAAGAGATCAGCAGATGGGCTTCCAACCATCTGACTGTCACATCCATTACCTATTCAAGTTACCAGAGAGGGAAGCATCAACGTCTGGATTTTTCAAAGCCAGGGGGCTCAACGGCTTCCCAGAGTTTCATCCGGTCAAATCACACAACTCTTCTCAAAGGGATCCCCAAAGTAAACCTCACATCAGAGTGTACATATAGGCTTCTCCTGGGTCAGAGAATGTCACAGCCCTCTTGACCCACTGTCCAATTACAAAGTAACAAGGTGTGGCCATTCCCAAAAAACAAGCCTCCCTCCACAGGCTCCACTGACCACATTCAGCCTATTAGGGGGCAGAGTATACTTTCAAATCAGGGAACATTCTCAGAGCCACTTAAGCAAAGGGGCTAGGGGCAGGAAAGAGCTTCAGATTCCCATTACAACAACCCAGTCCAGCTCCTTCATTGCATAGATGAAAAACCAAGACCCAGAGAGGTGCCTTGATCAAACTACTTAATCTTTTTGGGAGGAGACGACCCCTAAATCTCCTTTCCACTCTGACTTTCTATTGAGTGGTATGATGGAATAGAAAGAGTCCTGGGTTTGAAATGAAGAGAAGCTTGGATCTGAGACCTACCTTGGGTGTTTTTTAAATTACATGACCTTATATATTACTTATTTTTATTTGCTTGTTTGTTTGTTTATACCTGACCTCTGTGAGTCTCTCGATTGTCTTAGCTGTAAAAATAGAAGTAGCAACATATGAAATACCTACTTCTCAGGGTTGCTGTGAGGATCAGTTAAACAGTATGTAGAAAAGCACTTTGCAATGCTAAAGTCCCACATAGAAGGCTGGTGTGTATCCCCATCACCATTGAATTCAGTTAAAATATAGGTTGGCATGAGCTTGAGGATGGTCTAGAATGGCAGGCTAAGTCTGGACTTTGTTTTGCAAGAAGTAGAAAGTTTTTTGTGTTTATTGTTTTCCAAAGGGGAGAATGGTGTTGTAATAGATATTTAAGAAATATGAAAAGCCCGAAGAGGAAAGCTCTTCAGAAGGAAAGCATTCAAAGTATTCCACGCCATCTTGGCACTCTGCTTGTGTGGCACCACTCAGCGTAGGTGTGATGGGAGTGACCAGAGCCAGGTAGAGTTAGTCAAGCATCTTGGAAGAGGCAAGTGTTACGTAGTATTTGGAAATGTACTCAATACCAAGCTAAATTCTGTCTATCAATGGTCTTGCCAAGTATTTATCTTGTCAATGATTTTCCAGGAATATTAAGTAATAACAATGTAAGTGGGTGGCCTTAGTCATCAGTCTTTTTTCCCTATCATAAATCTCAACTGCTTCTGTACATTTACCCCTTTGTTGCTTGTTGGGTTCCCAGGATGTAATGAGGGCTATTGAGGACACTGTGAATCCCTACCTCTCACAGAGTTCCCCTTCTTTGTGACAAGTTTCAACAAAACCGAATTTGCTATTGGGCATCATCTCAGGGCATTATGTCTCCTAGAACTCTCACTGATTCCTATAAAAGCAACGCATGATCAAATTCCTCCCAGCCCACTCACCAACTAACTGCTGAGCAATTAAAAATACAAACGAGCAGGTACAGGATCCCCCAGAGATCCACTATGGTATTATCCCCATTCCATGCTATTGTTAAGGAGGTTTGGGGGGTGGGTCTTAGATCCCGTGATAGCCCGTCCATATTAAACCCCGATCAGATGTAGATTGATGAAAATGCCACTTCCTATTACCTGCTTGCTCTTCCAGGCTGTTCTCTTTGACTTTAATGGTTCCCCTTCCCTTCACCCATCAGCACCTCTTCTCTCTTTCCAAATCCTCCTCAGATTTCAAGGCTTAACCTAAATCCCATTTCCTCCATGGAGTCTTCCAAGATTCCATGAAGCTTTCTCTAATGACCCTTAAAACAGAGACTGGTGACCTCTGGGTCCTTTAAACTTACATAGTCTGCCCCCTCCTCACTAAGTCTGAGTTAAACCATAAATTCAATGCCTTGCTGCATCTTTTTGGCTAAGTTACCTTCATAATCTGAGCATCTATGATCTACATTCCAAAGTTCCTTCCAGTGCTAATATTCTAGAATTCTATGACTCCATCATTCATATGTACATGTCTTATTTCCTCTACTAGAAGCTAAATTCCTTGGGGACAGGAATTGTGTTTCACTCATCTTTATATCCTCCTTATTTTCAAGAGGAAGGAAAAAGGAGGCCGGGAGGGAGGAAGAAAAATCCCCTCATTGGTAGGACTTTATTTTTAAATTGCTTAAGACCAGGTGATGTGTCCATTTTATTTATTAATTTATTTGCTGGTTTGAGATGTAAAGGAAGAGGGAGTCTAAGAGGCCGGTTCATCTGATCCTTCCCCATCTCATCCGACACCTCTAATCTGGTATCATCTAGACCAGCTTTTTTAATGTGCCAGGCACCCACCTGGCTTATTCCTCATCCTTTCTATACCTTTCCCTCTTGCCACTACTTCCTTCCCTGGGATCCTTTTCCCCTTCTCACTACCTCTCTAAAGTCTAGCCATCCTTCAGGATCTAGTTCAAGACTCCCAGAACCAGAGAATCTCAGACTTGGGAGAGACCTCATCTCCTCCAACTTGGACCTGAAGAGGAATCCCCCTTAAAATTTTCCCCCAAAGGAGTCATATATAGCCTCTCCTTGATGATCTTTAAGGAGGGGTCACTTGCTAAGACCCTAAGTCATCCATTCTACTCTTAAATGGTTCTAAATGCTAGTGCGTTTGTATTTATATTATGAATATGTATGTTCTATACATTATATTTATATATGCTTTTTGGCAACTTCAACACATTGCCCCTATTTCTACCCTCTGGAGTCAAGCAAAATAAGACCCTAATCCCTCATCCATATGACTGCCTCTCAAATACTTGAAGACAACTGTAATCCATCCCCATTCAATTTTTCTCTTCTCCAAGCTAATCACTCCTAGGTCTTCCCACCAATTCTTTTATGGCATGGTCTCCCATGAAACTTCGCCTAGAATAAGTCTTTTCAAAAAGTAGGTATTCAGTCAATCCTCGTTAAATGAGAAATTGATTTGTTATATCCTCTTCCAAAGAGCCTGTGTGGCAAGCCTATCCTGGATCATCAACCCTTCAGGCATCTGTACTTGTGCAATTGTTCCTTGACCAGTGCATGTTCTGCTCCCATTTCCTGAGCCAAGGTCAGAGCTATTTGGAAAGACATGCCGGCATTCATTCAGGCGATTGAAAGTGGTGGACCCCATATGCGTCCTGCTATGGCATTGGCTCTGGTGTGGAAGTCAAAGGTAAGTATGCTCCCATGGCAGCCATTCAAAAGAACAGGGGGAGTGAAAGCAGAGAAGGAAGGGAGGCGCCAGAGAGCACAGGCTATAAAAATACTCCATCCCTGCCCAGATGATTAAATGGGCCTTTGGGGATGGGAAGTGTCCCACAAGTAAATAAATACCAGGTCTCCTGCCCATGTAACAGGATAAGATGGAAAACACACTACATGATGAAACTGTATTTAAAAGATGCAAGTCAAAACAAATAAATTAACCTAGCATGTTATGAAACAATTAAAACAATATTCCCCTCCCCCCTATTTTTAATGAGAGGTTTCTTAATTGACTTAAATCATTGGCATTTGACCCAATTTAAAATGGCCTACAAGTTTCTTCAGGTCCACAGTGCCAAAAGGTTAATGACATCTATGGATCCCTTCCATACCAATCAGTCTACCAGGGAGTTCAGCAGACAGTGTGGCGCTGTCAGGAGAGCACCAGACTTGGATTTAGGAAACCAAAATTCAGATCTCAAATCAGATGCTTATTAACTATGCATCAAAGGACAAGGAACTTCGAGCCTCAGTTTCTTCATCTGTAAAACGAAAGCGTTTGACTATGAGGTAACTTAAAAGTCCCTTTCAGCTCTGTGGATTATCTCCATTCTATCCCAGGTGCATGTAGCTGTTTATATGCAGTCTCCTCCTGTTGGACTGTGAACTCCCTGAATGCAGGGACCATTTTTTCTTTTTTTATTTTTATTTTCAGGGCATAGCACACAGTGCCTGACACATGGGAGGCACTTAAATGGCTTGTTGAATGCTGACTGACAATTCACATTTTTGTTGTGAGGGAATTGCTTGGTCAACTTCAAAGTTCTGTAGACATATGAATTATTGTTACTATTTTCCTTATAAAAATCAGACAGGGACCATTGCTTAGAGCCTTGGAATTCGTGTGCTTAAGAGGCTTTATTGTCCTTCCCATCAGAGAAAGAACATTTTTTTTTGGTGATAAAGAAGAATTATTCTGTTCTCCATTCAATGTGAACATCAGTGTCTTTTAGGTTAGCAAATATTAAATCA
The DNA here is from genome assembly GCA_028646575.1 of Pseudocheirus occidentalis. Classification (NCBI taxonomy): domain Eukaryota; kingdom Metazoa; phylum Chordata; class Mammalia; order Diprotodontia; family Pseudocheiridae; genus Pseudocheirus; species Pseudocheirus occidentalis. The sequence continues at coordinate 5,950,584 of CM053595.1, read as the reverse complement.
CATGTATAAGTACCATCTACTGCTTCAGGCCTTTCCAATTTCCCCCAGTCACTAGTAGTACCTCCCCTTCCCCTTGTATCCATTTGTATATGCCTATAAACATGCATTGTTTTCCTGTTAGGATGTAAGCAGTGATCGACTGGCTGGTTACGAAGGAAAACGACCAACTAAAGCAATTCCAAAAAGGGGGAGAATGAGAACAGTAGGGGGACTTAAAATTATGTTTTATGAAGGCTTGGATGAAGCATCTATGGGGGTCATGGAGACTGAAGAAAGTGAAGTGGTGATGTCTGGAGGGACAAAGGAAAGAGTATTGAATTGGAGCCTGAAGACCTTGGTTTAGCTTTCAGATGCCACATTTACTAGCTTTGTGACCATGAACATGCCAATTCATTTCTCTGAGCCTTGATTCCCTACTTCGGAAAAAGAATGATAATTATGCTTGTCCTACCTATCTGACAAGGTCGTTTTGAGATCCCCATGACTGAAGGTGTTGGAGCAATCAGAGATACTCAACTAAGAAATTCCCACCCTAGGAGGGAAGTTGGACAAGGACACTAGATGACCTCTGAAATCCCTTCTGACTCTAAAAAACTAAGTTTCTGCTTCCCAGTCTCTGCTGGGAAGTTTTAAAGTCCAGGATCTGTTTACAAATAGAGTAACATCTCACTTATCTGGATGTTCACTTATCGGAACATAGCCAAGGGCCAGGAAGGAAGTTTGAAAAAAAAGAGAAGACACTAAGCAGCCATGCCAGATGTCACAAATTCCCCGCACTGAAGATTGTTTACTTTATTCCCAGAAGAGGCAGGTGGGCTTTAACTCAGCTGGCTCCTCAGTCCATATCTCATGGAAGCAGTGAGTTCCTGGTGGAACTAAAGGTTTTCTGCTCCAAGTGCAATGACAGCAGCAAGTGGAACATACAGTGAAGGAAGCAAATGGAAGAATTTACAGCATACTTCCAGTTAATTCCTCCAGACTGGAATGATTTTGCTTAGATACTCATTAGGTACCCAGAACATTACCATTAATCAAACATAATCAGGGAAAACCATCTCAATGAAATGTAAAGAACATGATCTAAAAGTCAGTAGTCTTGCATTTTGGTTCCATTTACTGTGTGACTTTGAGAGAGTTGTACTACTCTGAGATTATTTCCTCATTTGTAGACCAACTTCAAGCCAGCCCAGAATCTCTATTCTTCAGAAGACCTTTCCAAGTCTTCCCTCCATGTGCTGGCACCTTACTTTGGAAATTATCTCCTATTCGTGTGTTACATGTACATAATGATTTACAGGGTGTTTCTTTCACTAGGATGTATGCTTCTTAAGAACAGGGACCTAATTTTGGTCCGTGTATCCCTAGTGTTTAGAACAATACCTGAAACATAGAAAATACTTTAATAAATATTTGTTTACTAATTAAGTGAATGAGAATAACGGTGCCCGTGTAATAACACAGACATTGTTATTACTTTCACTAGAGCATTGTGAGAAAAGCATCCTGTAGAACTGACACCCTTTGATCTCCTCTTCTGTAGCAATATCAGATTCCCCACACTAGAAAATGTGGTGGTATGGAAGTGTGAGCTGTGATTATTGCTGATCATAAGCATAAATGCCAGAGGGTATGGAAGGGAGAATATAGAATGCTAAAGTGGCCATCAGTTTGACCTGGATTCCAATCCTGCCTCAGGAATTGCTAGCTGTGTGGCCCCCAGGGAAGTCACTTAAAATGACTGTTGTGTGTATCATGCAGCTTCCAAGGACTTCAGTATAAGGCAGACCACAGTTGTGTTGCCCAAGAAAAGGTAGATTATGCTTCCAGAGTCTCCAGTTTACCAAGACAGAGATGTGGGCAATCAGCTTTAGAAAGATTTCCATCTCAGAGGGTGAATATACAAAAGTTTGATGCTCACCTGAGTGAGCAGAGCTCTTCTTAAAAGTCACTCACTGGACTAGAGCAGACTTGCTGAAAAGACCAGATAATAACAGTAGCTTACAGGGGCAGCTGGGTGGTACAGTGAGTAGAGCATCAGCCTTGGAGTCACTAGGACCTAAGTTCAAATCCAGCCTCAGACATTTGACATACTAGCTGTGTGACCTTGGGCAAGTCACTAACCTCAATTGCCTTGACTTTCCCCCTCCAAATAAAATAATTACAATAGCTTACAATAGAACATTTTTCTTATATCAGTTCCATGAAGTAGGTAGAGAAAGTGATATTATTCCTAGTTAAGAGATCAGGAACCTGAGGTTCAGAAAAGTTAAAGGATGATGCTATAAGGGAAAGAGTAGTGGATTTTGCCACAAGACTTCATTCTAGTCCCTGCTTTGTCACTTCAACACTACATAGATTTGATTCAGTTTTCCCATGTGAAGAAAATGAAGGTATTAGGCTACATGATCTGTAAAGTTTCTTCTAGCACATCTAGCCCTGTGCCATGCAAATAACAGGCATTTAATACATACGTTTTGACTCATAAATTGGTTGATTATGGTTCTTGCATTCTACGGTTCTTTGACTTGCCCATGGTCACACAACCAGTTAGGTCAGAATGGAGATTCACATTCCAGTACCCTGACATTAATTTCTTTCCATTCTCCAGGACACCACTTTACATCCAACAAAGGGGCATCAGTACAATGACCCAGTACAATGCCTAGCCCGTATCTCCCTTTGGAGAGCTGCCCGAGGCTCAGGAAGAGGTTGTGATCCACCAGAGACACAAATGTGGGATCTGAACCCAGCTTCCTGATTTTAAGCCCTCATTTTTTCTGCTGGGTATATTGCTTCTCTGCCTAGCTAATAGTACTTATTTCTAAAATATTTGTTCCATTGTTTGTCCTTTCCACCTACATCATGAGCAACATCACTGTAAGTGTTTTACCAGTAAAAACAGGTTGAGCAATGTCAGGGATGACCCAAGCCTACCACTCAAGGTCAACTACACATTCACTTCTGCTGGGAAAGTATCTGAACTCACTGTCTTTTTTGTATTTCCTGGCCAATGCCGGAGTGTTTCTTCTAGACTTCCAGACATAGTCAGTATAGGGAAAACTAGAACATTTGTGGGACCCTCTGTCCTGCTCCTGGTTCAACTTACCACTCCTGCTCCCTTCAATTTGTCTTCTGAAAGCCTGAATGGATTTACAGGGAGGTAAGGTTGACAAACTGAGTTATAGGACTCCTCAATCATTTCAACTGAATGTAACAAATATTTATTCAGTATCTATGTGCAAGGAATGGCGTTTGGTACTGAATACAAGCCTTTCTCCAATGAAACTGTAATCTGGTAGGGAGAAGGACTGGGGTGCAGGATGCAGATAGTGAGAAAGAGTCTGGTGATTTCATTGGTATGCAAAATTGCTGATAACGAAACTCCACCAATGCAACCAGGATTAGGAGGGAAATAGAAAACCGGGAAAGAATTTTTACAACATGTCTCTGATAAAGGCCTCATTTCTAAAATATATAGAGAACTGAGTCAAATTTACAAGAATACAAGTCATTCCCCTATTGATAAATGGTCAAAGTATATGAACAGGCAGTTTTCTGAAAAAGAAATTAAAGTTATCTATAGTCATATGAAAAAATGTTCTAAATCACTATTGATTAGAGAGATGCAAAGCAAAACAACTCTGAGGTACCACATCACACCTATCAGATTGACTAACATGACAAAACAGAAAAATGATAAATATTGGAGAGGATGTGGGAATGTTGGAACACTGATCCATTGTTGGTGGAGCTGTGAGCTGATTCAACCATTCTGGAGAGCAATTTGGAAGTATGCCCAAAGGGCTATAAAAATATACAGTCCCTTTGGCCCCGCAATACCACTTCTAGGGCTGTATCCCAAAGAGATCATAAAGATGAGAAAAGGACCTATGTGTATGAAAATATTTATAGCAGCTCTTTTTGTGGTGGCCAAGAACTGGAAATCAAGGGGATGCCCATCCATTGTGGAACAGCTAAACAAGTTGTGGTAAATGAATGTAATGGAATACTATTTGCTATGAGAAATGATGAGCAGGCAGACTTCAGAGAAAGCTGTAAAGATTTATATGAACTGGTGCTGACTGAAGGGTACAGAACCAGTAGAACATTGTACACAGTAACAACCACAGAGTGTAAGGACTGATTTTGATAGACTTAGTCCTTCTCAGCAAGGCAAGGAACTAAAACAATTCCAAAGGACACAGGATGGAAAATGCTAGTCACATGCGGAGAAAGAACTATGGAACCAGAATGCACAATGAAGCAGACGGTTTTCTTTTTTGTTTCGTTTTGTTTTTATTTCTCATGTTTTTTTTTTCCTTTTGCTTTAATTCTTCTATGCGACATGGCTAATGTGGAAATGTGTTTAATGGAAATGTATGTGTAGAGCCCATATCAGATTGCAAGCCATCTTGGGGAGGGAAGGGGGACAATTTAAAACTTATGGAAGTGATTGTTGAAAACTAGAAATTAATAAATTGAAGGAAAACATTTTTTTAAGTCTGTCCAAGATTGTAGATTGGAACCCACTCAGCTGCAGATATTCTTAGAGTATTATCCAAGGGCACCAAAGAGGTTCCGTGACTGACAGAAGGTCACACAGACGGTTCAATGTATGTCAAAACTGATCTTGAGTATCTTCCTGTTTCTTCCCAAGTCTTCTTGACCAGGAGACTGATTTTTCCATCTACTTTATCACATTGACTCTTTAAAGGGAAGGATTTGAACAAAAAACAACTAATTTGAAGAAATAAGAGCAAAAGGAGAGCGATCTGGATGGGACCTATAATTTCATAGGCCCAGAGAACTCCCCAATAAGAATACACTTTCCGTACCAATACAGATCTCTATACATCATAGCCTTAGAGAAATACCTAGGGCATTGAGAAGTTAAATGAATTCTGCAGGGTCATACAGACACTCTAGGCCAGAGGCAGGCCTTGAATTTAGGCTTTAATGACAACTCTTTAAAGCTTAAGCACAAACAAAAGCAGTTAGAAGGAAATAGTTCAACAAAAATCTTTGCAGCAAAATTCTCTGATAAATGACTTCCTAGAGGGAGTCAATAGAAATATAGATATGGATATGGATATAGATATAGACATAGACATAGACATAGACATAGACATAGAGATAGATAGATAGATAGATAGATAGATAGATAGATAGATAGATAGATAGATAGATGGATAGATGGATAGATAGATAGATAGATAGATATAAAAGAATAAGAATCATTAAAAAAACAGGAATAGCAATCATGGTCTCGAACAAAGCAAAATCAATATTAGATCTAATTAAAAGAGATAAGCTGGAAAACTGCACTTTACTAAAATGTACCATGGAAAAAGAAGTAATATCACAGATGTACCGAATGGTACAGAATCTAAATTTTGAGAACTGATTTCTAATATCTTGAAGATTTTCCACAATTACAAAGAAATAATTAAATTTTATTTTAAAATACTGCCCCCCCCAAAGGACTTTCATTACATTAAGTATTCTCCCCTCTTGGGTTTTTGTGACACCACTCTCTCCTGATTCTTCTATTAGTCTGGACTCTCCTGAGTCTCCATTGCTGAAGCATTCATCATCCTTGTCCCACCTTCTGTGCCATGGGTGTGTCCTGAGCTCTCTTCTCTCTGTATAAACTCTCCCAGTGCTCTCATCAGCCCTCATGGGTTCAGTTGTCTATGTAGACAACTATCAGATCCAAATATCCAGCTCCAGCATCTCTCCTGACAGTCTGTCTCACCATCACCAACTGTATTTTCAACTGGATATTCCAAGACCAAAACTTACTCACTCCCCCTTTTCAACCACTCCTGCTCACTCTTAAAATTCCCTATATCTGTGACGGAAACTACCATCCATCCTTTCATGACCCAGATTTAAAACCTCATAGATCCCATCCTCTGGACATCTAATCAATGAGCAAAATCAGGATAACAATTTCTAGAGCAACAATAGTATTACTGTAAAAAATAATCAACTTTGAGAGAATCTGATCATCTCTGACACTCATCACAGAAGATTCATGGTGAAGCAGGTTACCTGGAAGGTGATGAACTCAAGAACGCAGACTGAGACTTTGGGGGGTATAGTTCATGTGGGCATTTTACTTGTGGGCCTTTTGATAGAGTCCAAGTTTTATAGAATAAATCCTTTTTTTCAAGGGGATTTTTCCCTATGAAGTTTGGATTCAATCAGAGGGCAGCACCTGAGGACCTAGAGGACATATGGCCTTGAGGCTGCAGGTTCCCCACCCCTGATCTAACCAAATAACAAACAAAAAAAAAAGATGAGCAAAATTCTAGAAAAGTTAAATATGATAGACCCCTGAAGAAAATTGAATGGGAATAGAAAGAAATGTATATTTTTATCAATATATGACACCTACACAAAAATTGACCCTGCATTAGGGAATAAAAACCTCACAACCAAATGCAAAAGTAAAACCCAGAAATATTAGATGCATCCTTTTCAGATCATAAAGCAATAAAAATTGCATTCAATAAAAAGCTTTTGAAATACAAATTAAAAATTAATTGGAAAGTAAATAATATAATCTTAAAGAATGAGTGGGTAAAACAACAAATCATAGAAACAAAAATTTCATTAAAGAGAATATAACAATGAGACAACTCACCAAAATCTATAGTATGCAACCAAACCAGGACTTAGAGGAAAATTTCCATCTCTAAATCAGCAGTTCTCAACTTGTGGATTATGTTCAATTTGTAACAATGAAAATGCACTCTGCATATCAGATTTTTATATTATGATTCATAACAGTAGCAAAATTATAGTTAGGAAGTAGCAACAAAAATAATTTTATGGTTGGGAGTCACCACAACATGAGGAACTGTATTAAAAGGTTGTGGCATTAGGAAGGTTGAGAACCACCGCTCTAAATGCTTACATCAATAAAATAGATAAAATTTCTCAATTAAACACCAAATTGGAAGTCCTGAAAATCAAAATACAGACTAATAAAACTGAAAGTAAGAAAATTATTGAGTTAATAAATAAAATTAGGAGCTGGCTTTATGAAAAAAGTCAATAAACTACATAAACCATTAGTTAATTTGATTTAAAACAAAAAAAGTAAAACCAAATTACCAGTATCAAAAATGAAAAGGGTGAATTCACCACCAACGAAGAGGTAATTAAAGTAATTATTAGGAGCAATTTTGCCCAATTATATGTCAATAAATCTGAAAATCTACATGAAAGAAATGAGTATTTACAAAAATCTAAGTTGCCTGGTTTAGCAGAGGAGAAAATAGAAACTCAAATAACCCCATGGGCAGCAAGGTGATGATACAAGGGTTACAACCCTGTGATTATGATGTGGGGGAGGGTTTGAGGTAAAGACGTTGAGTGCAGGTTTGGACATGTTGAGTTTAAAATGTTACCTGGACATCTAGTTGGAGATGTCTGAAAGGCAGTTGGAGATGTGCGTTTGGAGGTTAGCAAAGAGATTAGGACAGGAGAATCATCATAGAGATAGAAACTGCAGCCATGGAAGCTGAGGAGATCACCAAGTGAAGCACCATATAGAGAGATGAGAAAAGAGCTCATTTCAAGTAATCTTATCTTCTATCTGACTTCCAAGAGCCTTTGGAAGCTAGCCACCACCTACCTTTCCAGGCTTTCCACATAGAGGAAGTCTTACTCTTCTATCTAATGACACTGACCTCCTTGCTGTTCCATGAACAAGACACTCAATATCTGAGCTCTGAGTCCTTTTCTCAGACTGTTCCCCATGCTTCGAATGTTCTTCCTCTTCATTCCTGCCTACTCATCTCCCTGACTTCCCTTAAGTCCCAACTAAAATCCCATCTTTTACAGGAAGCCTTTCCTAACCCCTCTTTAATCTGCCTTCCTTTTTAAATTATCTCCTATTTATCCAACGGGTTGTCAGTTTGTTCAGGAAAGAATAGCACCTCTGGTGTGAAAGCTGTTCAGCCCTTTTCAGATCTGCTCATCCACCTTTGGTGTCCACCTAATGTGCCCAACTCACACCCGTGGCTCCAAGAAGCTGTAGCATGTGCAATGGTTACACCCCAGTAAACCATTTTGGTAGATGGGAGAAGCCAGGTTGAAGGTAAACAAGGATTCTCAAGCCTTTTGGTGATCATCCTACCCCAAGGATGTGAAGACATTCCCTGGCAGAATGGGAAAATGAGAACAATTTGCTCCAATGGCCATGAAGGTCGCTGAAGCAGGTGCTGTGTTATACTTAAAACTTGGTTAAATATCAAAGACGTCAAGGCCTTCCACTGCATCCCAATCCATCCGCAATCATTTTGATTTTTGTTCTGTTATTGCACTCTGATTATTCTGGAAAAGGGGGTGAGGCTGATGATTTTGTGCAACTCTGTCTCCCTTAAATCCAATTTGTGCACAAATCAAAAGACGTCAAGATCACCTACTACCCTGATGGTAAATTATTTAACTTGAAAAGAGAGCTGGTGCGTGATTTTTTTGTTCACAGAGGATTGTGCACTCAGTACACTCTCTGAGGATAACTGCAACAACATATTGATTATTCTCTGATGCTTCTACAAACTTTGGCTTAATAAATAGCACCTGAAAACACAGGTTCTCCACCAGCCAACACCACATCATCTATACATACAACCTCTGGTAACAGCAAATGAAGAAATATTAAATGCTGTAGATAAGTTCACTTGCCTCGGCAGTACTTTCCAGAGACATACATACAGATAATGAAATTGATGCACACATTGCTAAAGCTCTCTCAGTGTTGGGAGTCTCCAAAGGAAAGTGTGGGAGAGAAGAGGTATTAGACTGACTATAAAACTGAATGTCTACAAAGTTGTTATGCTGACCTCATTGCTGTATGCCTGTGCAACCTAGACAATATACTAACCCCATGCGGGGAAACAGAATTACTTCCATTTTAATTGTCTTACAAAGATTCTGAAGATCATCTGGTGAGGTAAGGCAGTGGATGCCAAGGTCTTTTCTCAAGTTAAACTGCCAGGTGTTCAAACTCTACTTCAGAAAGCACAGCTGCGATGGACGGGCCATGTTCAAACACCAAACATACATCTACCTAAAAGAATATTTTACAGAGAGCTCACACGAGGAAATTACTCACATCGAGGTCAGAAGAAGCAATACAAGGACACTCTCAAAGTCTCTGAAAAACATTGATATCGATGATATGGGAGACACTGGCAAAGAACTGCCCAGCATGGCATGCCCACATCGCAGAAGGCTCTGTTCTCTATGAGTGAAGAATTACAGTAGCTCAAAAGCAACATGAGATGCAACATTTTGAAACATGTCCACTCCCAATTTTCATGTAGAATATTTGTGCCCAGCCTGTGGTAGAGCCTTCTGAACTCTTATTTCTCTGATTAGCCACAGTCAAACACACTGTACCTTCGTTTCAGCATGGAGATGTCATTTTGGTCCTCTTTGAGGATGAAAGAAAACAACCTACTCACCTATCATTTATCCTATAAATAGCTTATTTGTACAATTTGCTTGCTAATTTTCTCTGTGTTAGATTGTGAGCTCCTTGAGTGAAGGGACTGTCTTTTGCCTCTTTTTTTCTCCTCCATGCTTCACGCAGTGTCTGGAACATAGTAAGTACTTAATAAATGTTTATTGTCTGACTGACATACACCATTCAAATGGACAAAGATGTCAGATTAGGAAAATTACACTCATTGAAGTGACTGGATAAAAGGCACACTAATTCACTGTTGACAGAGCTATGAATTGGTCAAACCATTCTGGAAAGCCATTTGGAACTATACCTCAAAAATCACTAAACTATGTATATCTTTTGACCTTGAAATGACATTTCTAGGAATGTATGTGTCAAAAAAAATTGTAAAAGACCTGTGTGTATAAAAATATGCAAAGAAGCACTTTTTGTTATCAGAAAGAACTGGAAACAAAATAGATGGCCGCTGTTGAAGAATTACTGAACAGACTATGATATGAATATAATGGAATATAAGTGAGCCATAAGAAGTCATGAAAGAGAGAGATTCAGAGAAACCTAGGAAAAGTTGTATTAACTGATACAAAGTGAATGAATAAAACCAGAAGAACTACAATAACATCATAATAAAAAAAACTTTTCAAGACTTAAGAACTCTGATCAATGAAATGAGCAATCACAACTCAAGAAGAGAAATGTTCCTTCACATTTCTTGGTGGAGTGGTGATGGACTATAAATAAGACATACCTTTCCCAGCAGGATCAGTATATGTAAAATTTTGCCCAGCAATACTTTTGTTAAAAAGATGGACTTGTATTTGTGGGATAGTGGAAAGGTATGGGGAGGGGATAACAAAAAGAATAAAACATCATGTGAAAACAATCAGAAAGTGAAAACAAAAAGAAGGTTTAGAGGGTGATACACACAAGTAGGGCAATAAAACATACTACTATGTTAAAGTTAATGTATATTAAAAGGAACAAGTTGTAGGCAGTAGAGTCACAGTTTCATTACAAGTCCTATTTTCTCATCTCTTTTCATATAATTTTTTCATGTTTGTTAATGATTGTCTTGTTCATAATAAAAAGGCAAACAAAAAAGAATTACCCGTGTCTTATTTAGAAATTTAGCACTATAATCTCATCCTTGTAAATACTCAATTTATTCAGAATATAAGCTTTTCACACTAACTCATTCTATGATATTCTTCTCCGTAGCTTTCCCTAAGCCATACATGATGGATCCATCAAACACTCAAGAGTTTCTTTTCTTATATTACTAAGATACTAAAGTAGCAAAGAGGCTGCCCTTTTATCATACTCCCTCTTGCTAAAATGACCCACTTTCAGGGATGTTCTGAAGTCAAAGGCAACTGGTTCATGACAGCCTGTTAAATTATTAGTGTGAGCATTCACACTTTGGAAATTGGCAAATACTAAAAATTAGGACTTTATTGAATGTTTTTTGGTTATATAGATTTAAGAAAAAGTGATGAGTAAAATATTAATAATGAAGATTAAAACTATAAAGCATGTCATGTATATATCCTACTCCCAGAAAGCTGATTGTTGAACACTTATTAGCACACTCCTGCCTAGCTCCTTTTCCAGTCACATATGACCCTGATGATGTATATAGTACATGATACCACAAACAAGTCATCTTTAGGAATATGTTGCATTCTTGCAACACTACATGCATCTTTCCATTGACTTTCATGTCACTTTCAATTTTAATCCTTCTACAATGGTGGTATTTTCTACTATACTGTTATGTAAAGTGGCATGGTGGAAAGAGCATTGACTTAGGAGTCTAAGGACCTGGGTATAAATCTTACATCATATGAATACTACCCTTTTGTTAACCTCTAACAAGTCATTCAGCCTCTCTGGTCATCATCTAAAAAAGAAAAAAGAAGAGTGTTGGGCTAGTTGACTTCTAATGTACCTTCCAACTCTTAATCTATGATATTATGTTAAAAGGATGAGTTTTAAAACAAATAAGCAACATGGGATCCTTGAAGGTAAAAGGCAACTTACAAATAGAACCTGCTGTCTTCCTCCTACTCAGTCCTGGACCTAGCTCATTGTTCATTTGCTGTACCTTTTAAGGTATATACATGTACTGATGGACTAACTCAATGGACAGGCCATACAACTGCATGATATAATCTGAGCAATAAAAAACCTAGGCTGTGTTAATAGAAATCTAGTACCAAGAGGGAAGGAAGTGACATTCCCACTATTCTTTGCCCTAGTGAGGCCATATCTGAAGTATTATGAAACACTGCATGTTGGAAAGGACCTTGACTAGCTAAAGGAAGGACAACCAAGATGGCAAAGGTTTGAAAATCTTGATAAAATAAGCCTTGCTGCTGAGAAGGTGAAAGAAAAGTTTTACTAGAATATGAGCTCCTTGGGAGAAGGATTTGGTTTGGTCTTTGTATTTGCATCCCCAATTTCTAGTCGATAGTAAGGGCACTTAGTAAGTATTTTATAAACCCTTATAGCTTAATTGCTCTTCTTTGTTTCATATTTACTCTACCTTAAGCCAAGAAAAAAATTAGATATTAAATGTGGCAAAGCTTTATCATTTAGTCTCTATTATCTAATATGGAGAGTCACTACTGGGACTCTTAAGGACTAACAGACATAGGATAGTTAAGCCACAATTTTGCAAATTTCCCAAGACAGAGAATAATTTTGGCAGCAAAAGAAGCAAATAAATATTCCTAGAAAATTTAAGATGTCACTGTAATGCCAACCACAGCAGCACACCTGAGAACTACTGCTGTGAATAATGTTTAGGGTCTAATCACATAGTATAATAAACTCTCTATTTATTAAAAAATAAATTAACGTTGTTCAATAAAGTAAAGCATAACATTCACAATAACATAACATAACAGGTATTACTAAGGTGGCCACATAGTCTTAAAACATATCACTCAATATATCTTATAACATTCCTCAGAATCCCCACACAGAATCCCCTATATTATTGTATTCTCAAAGTCAGGGGGTCCCAGGAGAGGGTTTTCCTAGCATAATATGTCCTTAAGGGGTAGAAGAAAATACAAACACCATCCACCCCTGTAATAGCAATCAAGTTTAGCAGATACTTAGCACTTAGTAACTTAGGGCTGAGTAGCACTTAGTAACTTAGGGCTAAATATGGAAGGTGTGAGCCCTGTCCACTATTGAGAAGGCGTGAACTCCCCCCTTTGACGTAGAAGGACGCTATTGACTGAGACAGGAGGCCAGTGCTATATATAAAGAATTCTAGAGACAGAGAGAATTGGAATTTTCCTGTTGGAGGAAGCAGGATTGACTCAACATCTGGGAGCCAAAAAAGTGAGTCAGAGTTTTCGAGAGAGGGAGAGAGAAAGAGAGAGAGAGAGAGAGAGAGAGAGAGAGAGAGAGAGAGAGAGAGAGAGAGAGAGCAGGGGATGGAGAGGGAGAGGGAGAGAGAGAGAGTTTCTCTCCTAGCATCTGGAAGCTGACTTAGAATTGAGATGGAGTTTTCCTGAGACCAGAATCTGATGAAGGCTACCCAGAAGGCCAATATTCCTTCTGGGTCCTAGGGCCAGCTGAACTGCTAGAAGACTGAAGAAGCATGACCAGGATAAGACTTTGTTTGCCTGGCTGATCCTTGAGTTCCAGGCAAGAGAAGTGGTAAAGGGTTTGAGATGTGATGGACCCTGTGAACTTCAGTATGTGCTAGGGACTGCCCTGAGGACTCGATAAGGACCTGGGAGCTGTCTACCTCTGAGGACTAGATAAGAACCTGGCAGCTGTCTGCTTCTGAATACAGGTGGATTCAAGAGGGAGCTGGGACCATGGAAGGGGATCCATGGAATCATAGAGACCACCCAGAGTCAAGATTAAGAAAAATCCTCCCCTTGGACAAAATTGAGGTTTGCTGGACACCAAGGGGGTGGAGTGTTTGTGTGGTTTTTCTAACCACTGTACCTAGTGATTAATGATATTTAGAAATTGTGAATCTAGATTAGTGACTGATTAAGTTAATGGGAGCCCCATGAGTGAAAATTAGATTATTGTATTGTGACTCATTAAGTTAATGGTTGTCCCATGAGTGGAAGATTGATATATTGTGAAGTGATTTATTGAATGATTAAGTGAGAAGAGTTTCCCCCTTAGGGAAATCAGATGATTATTCTTCTGTTCCTTGCTCTAAATATTGTGGCCACTGTAGTGAAATCTGTGTGGCCATTCTAATGTCAAGCTGTTATGAACACTATATTATCATTTTCTGTGTTAAGATGTAATGTTGTAAATATTATATTGTGAATATTGTACTGAACCTTGATTTGTAATGGAACAGAGTGTTCACTATTACTGTATAATCTGAACTTTAAAAGCTGTTCACAGTGGTATTCTTTTGGGAATCTGCTTGTGTATGGCATTACAACCCCTATGTCACATTAAGTTACAATCTCCTCAGGCAATACAGAGTATCCGAGTAAAGTCTTCTTTCATCCTGATTCAAGGTTGACTTTCAAGTACCATGGCTCTTCCTCTGTGAACTGAACACTCCCACCTCTTACCTGGATTCACACATAGGCAGCTTTTTACTCCTGCTCCATGTCACAGGTCAGGGGGATTGCTCTACTCCAAGCTCCTTCTCAACAGCAGGCTCCAGGGGCTCCTGCCCACAGCTTCTGTTCCTAGGAAAATAAAGTTTAACGGGGCAACAACACACACTACAAACACTGCCATCTCAATTTGCCTCCAAAGTCCAGAGGCTCTGTATTAACAGCTCAATTCACTTATAAAGATCAACAGAGAGGACTTCTGTCTGAGAAATGAACACAGACAAACAGACAGGGCTTCAGTCTGAGAAATTAACATAGATCAACAGATGACATCTCAAATATTCTTTCTATTAGGCCTCCCCACAAGCAAGTTCCCTTAACCTATGTATGCTTGCTTCTTTCTCTCAATTCTGCTCCTCTCTCTACTCTGTCCTCTCCCTCCAAGGAATACACTATATATAAAGACTCTTAATTCAATTTAAGGCAAGACTTAATCAAAGGCACATGACTGGCTAAAACTCAATGCATAAAAAACAGCAAAAAAAATCCTACTTTGTTTGCCATTACACACCCCAATTTAATGATCAGCATTATGTGTCATTGCACTGAAAATTAGTACTTATTCCATTGTCATTGAGACTAGCATTGCAATTTTCTATATTACTTAAAATGCAGTAAACACAAAGTCATTATAGTTGTTGTTAATTGTTTCATGCAAAGATTAATTAATGAAGTTGGAGAAGGTTAGTCTAGTCCAAGCAGTTAGTTAGGTGGCAGAGTGGATAAAGCACTAGCCCTTGAGTCAAGAGTACCTGAGTTCAAATCCAACCTCAGATGCTCTCTAGCTATGTGACATTGGGCAAGTTACTTAAGTCTATTTGCCTCAATTTCCTAATCTGTGAAAATGAGATGGAGAAGGATATGCAAACCACTCCAGTATCTTTGCCAAGAAAACTCCAAATGGAGGCCACAGAGAGTCAGACACCAGTAAAACAATTGAACAAAAACAAGATGGAAACATGATTGTTGTCATTAAGTATTACCAGTGCTGTGATGGGAAAGGGGGATAAGGTGAATCAAGAGGTAGAACTAGAAGATTTAGGGGCCATCAAACTCAATCTCTTCATTATGCCTGACCTTGGAAAACAGAAGTAGGAACAATGGGTGGAAGACACAGGGAGGTCAACTTTTAGTCTAAGAACATAATTCCCACTGAGAAAAATTGTCAAAAATGTGAATTGGTTGTCTCAAGATGCTCATTTTGGAAGTTTTCAAGCTTAGGTCAGAATTCTCTCATTAAGGAAACAACAGATAGGATGCTTATGAAGATAAGAGTTAGATAAGATAGCTAACTGAAACAATTTCAGTGAGAAGAATATGTGCAAGTCATCTAAAGAGACCCATATGGATGCACAGGGAACTCACTGACCAACTTTGATTTTTGAAAGACTTATACAGAAGATGGAGGTGAAGGTAGGAAACAGGGTGACTTCAAAAGTAAGTAATAGACTTTTTAAAATAGTCTCAGAGTTGCTAAAGCTCAGAATGAGTCAAGACTAGAGATGAATACTACAGACATCAAAATGAGTTTTCTTTTCCTCTATAGGGGACAAGAATTAAGCATTATTAAATTTTTAATGAATAATTTTAATAATTTTTAATTTTTTAAAAATTTTTCAGAATTAAAAATGGTTAAGATTACTCTTCTGTGTAGACAGGATAATTATAACAAATGATGCAGTGCAGGCAAAGGTGACCAACACTTTTCTGTACCAAGGAGAATGACCTTTGATTGGAAAGAACAGAATTTTTAAATGATTAATAGAGAGCTAAAACTAAAGATAAGTAGGATACCTAGCAATCTTTGACAAACTCAAGTCACCAGGTCCAGAATACTACATTTACAGGTAATGAAAGGTTGGTAGATGTGATTGCTGGGCCACATTAAGTGATCTTGGACAGGTAGTAAAGAGTAGGAAATGTGCTGCTAGAGTGGAGAGAGCCACATGATAAATTATTAATGATTAATTATCAACAAAGAAAAAAGAAGAGAGAAAAATCAGAAAACTTTGAGCTAGTTAGCATAACTTCCTGGAAAACTTCCAGAAGGGATAGTTAGTGGACATGCAGAAAAGGAACAGTGAAGAGAAAGAACCATCCAATATGGCTTTATCTAGAAGAGGTCATGAGAGACTACTCCTTGTCCATTTTTGTTATCAACCAGTCAAACAACAAGCATTCATTAAGTATTTTTTGTGTACCAAGCACTATTATAGATACTGAGTATATAAAGAAAAACTGAAAATAGTCCCTGACCCAAGAAGCTTACATTCTAATGGAGGAGAAAACATGTGAGTGTAGAGGAATATATACAAGAGATACAATACAGATGAGATAATATATGTATTATATTAGACATAACATTTTATATTATCTAATACAATATATACATTTAATTTTAGATTATAGATAATAGATATAATGTAGATGTATACTAAATAAAAGGTAACTTTAGAGAAGTGTAACTTGGGAGAATGGGAAAGGTCTCATGCAGAAAGTGATGCTTGAATTGAGACTTGAAGCTAGGGATTCTAAGAGGCAGAGGTAAGAAGGGATAGCACTCTAGGAATGAAAAAGAGCCAGTGCAAAGGCAGAGAGAGGAGAGATGGATTGTTCTGTGTGAGGGACAGCAAAAAGATCAATATGGTCAGCCCAAAGGGTGAATGAAAGGGAGTTATGTGTAAGAAGACGGGAAAGATAGGACAGGGACAGGTTGTAAAGACAGAGGGATTTATACTTGATCTTGGAAATAAGAGAGAGTCACTGGAGCTTATTGGCATGCATGTGATTCAGCAGAGGGGGTAGGGTAGAGTGAAGGAATAATATGGTCAGACTTAGAGCTTTGTGGATGATGGATAGGAGTGGGGAGACATTGGAGAACAATTAGGAGTCTATTACAATAGACCAGGTGAGAGTTAATGAGGGTCTGCATTAAATGGGTGTGAATGGAAAGGAGAGGACTTAAAGCAGATGTTGTAGAGAGAGAACTGATCAGTTTTGACAACCAATTAAATATGTGAAGTGAGTGAGACTGGTGAATTGGAGTGACACCCAGACTAAGCCTAAGTGACTGAAAGGATGGTAGTGACCTCGACAGTAACAGGAAAGTTTGGAAGATGGGTAGGTGTGGAGGGGAAATATAATGAGTTCTGTTGTGGGTATGTTTAGTTTGAGATGCCTATGGAACAACTAGTCCAAAATGTTAAAAACAGTGTTCAGTAGTCAGTTTGTGACATGAGAATGGAGCTCAAGACAGAGTAGGATATGTGTGTGTATGTACACACACACATATATATATGTATGCATATATATATATATATACATATATGTGGGGAGAGAGAGAAAATATATATGCCCTATGTAGAGATATATACGATATAGATATGGGAGAGAGAGAGAGAGAGAGAGAGAGAGAGAGAGAGAGAGATATTATGTAGACAGAGATGGTGCTTGAGTGAACAGAAACTGATGAGATCCCTGAGAGAGAAAAAGCATAGAAAGAAAAGAGAAGAGGACTCAAAATAGATTTCGGAGATAGCTTATACTCTTTCTGCTTCTAGTCTGGTCCCACAGCATACTCAGGTAAGCCAGTTCCTGATGCAACAAAGCACCCTAAAGGAAAGACAGGAGGAAGAATATGCCAACCAGGTCAAATCACCATCACTACCTCAACTACTACCTCATTTCAGATTCTGTTAGAGACATTCCAGAAACCTGAACCCCAAAAGCTTAGGAATACCAATGCTTCTAGCCAAGCCATCATCTGGAAAAGCACACTATATGAAGACGTGACCTGGCAACTTCTTTCATGAGATCTGCAGCTAGTCATGGAAGATTTAGAAAAGAAAGTTCTCCCACCAAAGTCCTTGGCATTTTCAAATGGTTCAGGAACAGAAACTGATAGGATTTTATTCATGTAAATAGCATTAAAGAAAAGACAATACCATCTTTCTTTGCCTCTGTACCCTAAGAATCATGGGAACTTTTCATCTGACTTGTAGCAGAGAACATCTATATG